>SJYC01000885.1:0-11715 GCA_006408675.1 Madoqua kirkii
TTGTTGTAGTATAATATATATATAGCATAAAATTTACATTTTGAACTATATTTAAGTGTATACAATGACATTAAATGCTTTCACATTGTTGTGTAACCATCACAACCATCAGTCTCCAGGATTTTTTGTACATTTTTATGAGTAATTTTTTTCTCATTTGTTGACTTGTTGCTTATAACTAGTTATGTTATTTTACTGGTTGTTTTAGAGGTTATAACTTAATTCAGTTCATCATGGTATGTATTAAAATGAAATTATTTCATGTAAAATATTAAAAACCTAAATCAGTGTATTTCTATTTCTTCAGTTCCAGCCTTTGAGTTCTTGTCATATAAGCCTCTTTTGTAATACACATGTTTCTTAAAGCATTTAATTATCTTTTGAAGAGGTACAAGTGGCAGAGCAACAACTTTATATTTACACAAGTAGTTACCATTTTCTGATGTCTCATCTTACCTTGAGTAGCTTCAGGTTTTCATGTTGTGTTGTTTTCCTTCTACTTGATGTACTTCCTTTAATATTTCTTATAACTGAAGGTCAGTTGGTGGTTGATTCACTTTTCTATCCTCAAAAAGATATTTTTCTTCATTTTTTTAAAAATATATTTTTGTTATGTAACATGTTCTAGATTTTTCTAAAAAAGACAGTGAAGCAATGTTACCCTAATCTCTTCCTGTTTGTCTTATTTTTGAGAAGAATCTGCTGTCATCCTTATAGCTGTTCTTCTTCTCTTCATCAGTTCAGTTCAGTTTAGTTCAGTCGCTCATTTGTGTCTGACTCTTTGCAACCCCATGAATCGCAGCACACCAGGCCTCCCTGTCCATCACCATCTCCCGGAGTTCACTTAGATTCACGTTTGAGTCAGTGATGCCATCCAGCCATCTCATCCTTGGTTATCCCCTTCTCCTCCTGCACCCAGTCCTTCCCAGCATCAATCTTTTCCAGTGAGTCAACTCTTCGCATGAGGTGGCCAAAGTACTGGAGTTTCAGCTTTAGCATCATTCCTTCCAAAGAAATCCCAGGGCTGATCTCCTTCAGAATGGACTGGTTGGATCTCCTTGCAGTCCAAGGGACTCTCGAGAGTCTTCTCCAACTCCACAGTTCAAAAGCATCAATTTTTAGGCACTCAGCCTGCTTCACAGTCCAACTCTCACATCCATACATGACCACAGGAAAAACGATAGCCTTGACTAGACGGACCTTAGTCAGCGAAGTAATCTCTCTGTTTTTGAATATACTATCTAGGCTGGTCATAACTTTTCTTCTAAGGAGTAAGCGTCTCTTAATTTCATGGCTGCAATCACCATCTGCAGTGATTTTGGAGCCCATAAAAATAAAGTCTGACACTGTTTCCACTGTTTCTCCATCTATTTGCCATGAAGTGATGGGACCGGATGCCATAATCTTCGTTTTCTGAATGTTGAGCTTTAAGCCAACTTTTTCATTTTCCTCTTTCATCAACAAGCTTTTAGTTCCCTTAATAATGTACATATTTCTCTGACTGCATTTGAATTTTTACTCTATCATTGATTTTAACTGATTTAATTTACACTTTCCTTGATGTACTTTTCCACACATTCCTTGTGCTTAAGACTGAGGTTTTGCATTTGTAGCTCATGATTTTCAGCAAATTTATAAAAGTTTTGCCCATTATTCTTCAAATACTTCATACCACCATAGATTCCAATTATTTTTGGCTGCTTAAAATTAATAAAACTATATTATTGACTTAAAAATTACTGATATGCTACTCTTTTTTTTCAATATTTTTCTCCTTGCAGTTCATTTTGCAAAGTTATATTTCTAAGTCTTTAAGTTGCCTAATTTTTTCTTCTGCAATATTTAATATTCTGCTATTCCATACAGTGTGTCTCTCCTCCAAGATAGTATAGCTTTTGTCTCCAGTAGTTCTCTTTGGGACTTTTGTATATCTTTAGTGTCTCTACTTAACATGTTCAATCATTTGCCAGCTTCTTGAACATATGGAATCAATTACAACAACTGTTTTAATGTTCTTGTCTTCTGATTCTATCTTCTGTCTCATTATCTGGTTCAGTTATAATTGATAGATTTTTCTGTTCAGCATTGGTAGTATTTTTCTGGCTTCTTTGTGTGACTGGTAATATTTGACTGGATGCCAAACAATTTGCCTTGTGTTTTGTTGGGTTCAGTTTATTTTCATAGTTGTAAATATTCTAGACTTCTGTTTGGGGACCCAATTAAATCACTTTAAAATAGTCTGATCCTCTTGGAAAGCTTTTATGCTTTGTTAGGTTGGACTAGCACTGTATTTTAGTCTATGGTTTATTTTTTCCCACTAACGAGGTAAGATCATTCTTAGTAGTCTAACCAATTCTCCCTGAAGTATGAGGTTTTCCGCTTTGGTTATTATGGACTGATATTGTTTCCACACCTTTGTGTACTCTGGGTGCTGTTTCTTGTAATCTTTTATTCTAGTTTCCCAGCCATGGGTCATTTCTTTATATTCTTGCTCTGATCAGTATTCAACTGAATGCTCCAGAAATTCTCTCTGCAGATCTCTAGGACTCTCTCCCTGGAGCCTCTCCCATTCTGCATTCTGTACTCCAGAGTATATCTCTGTTGGCATGCCTGACATTCTAATTCCAACTCTGGAATTAGGAAGATTGTAGGGCTCTGCCTAGCCTCCCCGCAGCCTGTGCCATATCTTGAATCTTTCTCCGGGCAGTAAGTAAAGATCATCTCATTTGTGTTCCATCTCAGTAATGACCATCCTTCATTATCTGCATCCGATATTTTAAATGCCCTTTTAAATATATTATTGTTCTACTTTTTACCTGTTTACCCAGGAGGATAAATCCACTTCCTGTTATTCTATCTTTTCCAAAAGTACAGGATAAACTTTATTGTAAAAGTTTCCTAGATGTTTCTTATTTGCAGTCAAGCATGGGGACAACATGCTTATAAGATCAAATGAATAAACTGATAAATAAATATTAATATGGATTAAGCTAGGAGAAAAACAGACTTTGTAGAGTGCTTTATTCTCACTGGGACTAGGGCTTCAGACATTTGAAAGAGGAAAGTCAAAGGTGTCTTCTTGAGCTCGGATCAATTCAATGTCACTGTACAAATCTTAACTTAAAACTTATTTTTTGTTTGTTTGACACAGTAATATCATACACAAGTTTGGAAAAGTGATTCCTGAACATGGCAGTATATGGCAGATATCCACTGCCTTTGAATAATGAACCACAGGTTGAATACACTTTCCTAGTTTATGAACATAGATGAGGGAGAGTTTTCAGGACAATTCTCAGATATACTGCCCTCACTGATTACATTCCCCTTCTTGGGATTTACAGGCAATAGGAACTCTCTATTAACATGTATCTGTTATATGACAATAAAATGGCTCCTGCTTGCTCTGAGTCAACAGATGAAAACCAAATATTCATGGACTTCCCTGGCAGTCCAGTGGTTAAGCCATCACCTTCCAATTCAGAGGGTGTGGGTTCAATTATACCCTGGGGCCAAAAAACCAAAACATAAAACAGAAGCAATATAACAAACTCAGTAAAGACTTTAAAAATGGTCCACATTACAGGCAGGGCCCTGGGGGAGCGCACCACACTGCTCAGAGTCCCCTTCTGCAGGCGGAGGAACAAATCATGTTTGTCTACCTATTTTAACTTTGTCAGTTTTGCCTCTTACTGAAAAAAAGTAGTGTCAATGATTTTTGATAATCATTTATTGGAACCTATCAAAGATCATTTTATTTAAAAAATATTGCATGTGCATTTTAGAAATTTTTGAAAATAAAGGTTTATAAAAGAAAAAAATCTTTAGAAAGAAAAAAAAAAAGAAACCAAATATTTAGCATCCACAGTTGGAATTAGAGGCAAGTACCTCTACTAAGAAATGTCATAAAACTATAAAATTCAGGACAAGGGAGGTGGTGGAGAAAAAGACACAATACACGGCAAAAAATAGGACAGAGGGAAAATTCCTAAGACTTAATTATTGGAGTTCAATTGTTCTTCAATAAATGAAAGGAGGGAACCAGAAGTGCCTGAGGTCTGGCCTCAGGCTGATGGGGAAAATTCAGGGACTATGGACAGAAGTCGGAGAAGGCAATGGCACCCCACTCTGGTACTCTTACCTGGAAAATCCTATGAACGGAGGAGCCTGGTAGGCTGCAGTCCATGGGGTGGTGAAGAGTCGGACACGACTCAGCGACTTCATTTTCACTTTTCACTTTCTTGCATTGGAGAAGGAAATGGCAACCCACTCCAGTGTTCTTGCCTGGAGACTCCCAGGGACGGGGGAGCCTGGTGGGCTGTCATCTCTGGGGTCGCACAGTCAGACACGACTGAAGCAACTTAGCAGCATGGACAGAAGTAAAGCGGACGGGAGGTGAGGCGACATTGCAACCACATGTGCTCTTCTCAGCAATACCAAGTCAGTGTAAATGACACCCAATTCATTTTATGTCCCCTACTATGTGTAGAATCACTGGAGAGGACACAGGAGGAAAGAGAATGATGTACAGAACAGGGCTTCTCCCCTGAGGAAGTTAGAAAGGAGCCGAGAGCACAAGCCTGGTGAAACAGCTTGGGCATATCCTAAGCCAGCCTATCTGTAATAAGCTAAGTTGAAAAATGAAGGAGAAAATGTACAATATGTACTTTATATGCACAACCTCATTTATATTTCACAAGTACTTTACGTAATTGTTCTTAGTCACTGAGTTGTGCCTGATTCTGCAACCCCATGGACTGTAGCCCGTCAAGCTCCTCTGTTCATGAGATTTCCCAGGCAAAACTACTGGAGCCAGTTGCCATTTCTTCCTCCCAGGGATCTTTGTGAGCCAGAGAACGAACCTGCATCTCCTGCTTGGCAGACAGTTTCCTTACTACTGAGCCACTGCTGCTGCTGCTGCTGCTGCTGCTAAGTCACTTCGGTCGTGTCCGACTCTGTGCAACCCCAGAGATGGCAGCCCACCAGGCTCCCCTGTCCCTGGGATTCTCCAGGCAAGAACACTGGAGTGGGTTGCCATTTCCTTCTTCAATGCATGAAAGTGAAAAGTGAAAGGGAAGTTTCTCAGTTGTGTCCAACTCTTCGTGACCCCATGGACTGCAGCCTACCAGGCTCCTCCGTCCATTGGATTTTCCAGGCAAGAGTACTGGAGTGGAGTGCCATTGTCTTCTCTGACTGAGCCACTAGGGAAGCCCAAATACTCTGGGAGATAGCTATAAGTATAAGGAGAGTGAGACTCATATAATTTGAACAATTTATTGTCTTTATCCTTTTAGGATGCCATAACAAAACATAAACTGGGTAGCTTATCAACAACAAATATCCACCAGTGATGGTTCTGGAGATTGTGAAGTCCAAGGTCAAGGTAGATTTGGTGTCTGGTGAGACACAGTCCCTGGTTCATAGATTTCCATCTTTTGTTTGTGTCCTCACATGGCAAAATGGAACAAGGAAGTTCTCTTTTATAAAGGCACTAATTCGATTCACAAGGGCTCCACCCTCACAACCTAATCATCTCCCAAAGGCCTCACCTCCAAATGACATCACCTTGGGGAAATAGGTTTTATCATATGCATTTGGAGAGGACACAAATATTCATGCTATAGAACATACCTTCTAATATGTAGTTAGTAAATGTCAGAGTCAGGATTCAAACCAAAAGAAAGACTCTGGAGCCTTACCTTTCACTTACTATCTCATTGTTTATCACCAAAGGGTGTCAGGGATAAGGTTTTATTCTTCAGGATGAGAACTTGATTGTGCTAATTTTTGAGTAATCATTCTCACTTATATATTATGTCTTTTTCTCATTTATGTGAATCCCTCTAGCCAAGAAAATGTTCAATTAGAAAAATCCATGGGCAGATGCAGAAAACTAGAAAAGCTCTGTCCCAGGGAAGCAGTGAAGACACTCTTTGGTCCACAGGCACACACCTTCTCCACCAGGGAATAAGTCCCATGGAAGAGATGTTTTCATACTTCACTCTACCCCAGCTCTTATGACAGCATCTGACAAATAGTAGGTGCTCAGTAAATATGTGTAAATCAGATAAATGAAGCTGGAGAGGCTAGTGAGGGAAAAGAGGATTCAAAATAAACCTGCCTTTCTGACGTTCGCTTTCTCCCCAATGTCTCCATCACATGTCATCAATTCAGAAACCTGGTCTATTGAGAGTTGCCCAATAGTGAAATCCATGAGCTTGCAGAGGACGATTTTCCACACACACATGAGGCCACCTCAGGACACCCAGTGTGGCCTCACATTGCCCTGAGGCTGGCCTTGCCCCAGGCACAGTGAAGCCAGCCTTGAGTTTTTGGAAGCTCTGGAAATAGCATCCATAATTCTTGGATCTGAGCCATCACGGTTTCTCTCCACTGGATCAAATTTCCTAGTAGAGAACTAATACAGCAGCTCCAATGCTCCCAAATCCTACTTTCAAATCCATATTCTCCACTGAACAATTGGCTACAGATTTCCAAAAGAAATGCCCCTTAGAAAATGTGACACATTTTTGCTCTTGTTGTCCTTGCTAAATAGGTTTCTTTGTAGGTAACAATCAAATTTCCTATTCAGTTTTTCACTGCCCAGCCCAAGAGGAAATATAAAGTCACAGCAAGCCAAAACTCCAGCTGTAAAACCTACTCTCTGACATTGTACATAAGAAGTCACTTAATAAGTGCTTATTGCTTAATGGTGATGGCGATTTATATTTTGCACGAAAATGAACTGAGCAGTGTCTGACTCCCTCATGCATACCATGACATGGCATTCCTTTTTTGTACCTGGCCACGGATGCCCACAGGAATTATAGATGCAATATCTTGATCTCTTTGTATTGCAGATGCAAAAGTTCTTCTATGTAAATGTTTTCTTTTATGTCAATACCACAAAATAGCCTAGGCTACAGATTCAAACATGGAGTAACTGGAATTCTAGTGTGTGAAGAATCAGGTTGTTTACTTAATGATGGATTAAAGAAAAAAAATACTGACCTAACCTCACTATTATGGGGTGGGAGGTGGGAGGGGGCTTTGGAATTGGGAGATCGTGTACACCTGTGGCTGATGCATGTCAATGTATGACAAAACCAATACAGTATTGTAACGTAGAATAAAGTAAAAATAAAATTTGGAAAAAAAAAAGAAAAAAAAACTTGGAGTGACAAATTTCCTTGAAAATTAATTTTTAAAGATTTTATTATTTTAAGAATTTATTCATTTATTTTTATAGCTTCTTCAATACAGACTGCTTTGAAAATTTTTTATTTAGTGTATGTTTTTAGCTGTGCTGGGTCTTTGCTGCATGAGCTTTTCTCTAGTTGCAAGGGCTACTCTCTACTTGTGTGCGGGAGTCTCATTGCGGTGGCTTTTCTTGTAGAGGACAGATTCTAAGGTATGCAGGCTCAGTAGCGGTGGCCCATAGGCTTGGTTATTCCATGGCATGTGGAATCTACCCGGACCAGGGACTGAAACCATGTCCCCTGCATTGGCAGGCAGATTCTTATCCCCTGAGTTGCCAGGAAAGTCTGAGAATTCATTAATGATGTCCTTCACCTGACTGTTTAGAGAAAAAGTCTCCCTACTTTGGGAGTCAGGTAAGACATGAAGAATTAGCTTCCTGGACTTTAGTTTCTAAATGACACAGACCAAGGGAAATACATATGCTGAGATTCATAATGTAAACTACGAATAGACAGTGATTAAAGAATAATGTTACACTGATTGTAAACCAAGATTAAATTAAATTCAGATCTTCTGATGGCATTCACTGTTCTTCCACAGAGGTGCAAAAATTCAACTCATGTCCAGTCCATCCCTCCATCCCATGCTGGTTGAAGTCATCATCTCATCTGATGCAGAACCACATGTACAAGACATATGTTCTGCTCCAGGTGTTCAGGAATTCCAGGACTCCTGATGAAATATGAAGGCAGTCCTCCCTTACTCCTTCCTTGCACCTTTCTTCCTTCCTTCTTCCATTTTTATGGAGAACCTACTTGCTATAAGCCCAATGTTTGCTGCCAGGGATTCAAAGACAAATAAGAAATCTTCCTTGCCCTGAATACATTCATGATCACAGAAAACTGACAAGGGAGAGATAATGGCAATAGAAGTGTGTAGGTCTGACGTTTGAACTGAATACTTCAGGAGTTCAAGGAAAAGGGCTACTTATTTAAGGAAAAGACTCTGGGGTTTTGTGATTTTCAGAGAAAGTGTTGTACACTCAGCATGATCCATTGTTCAGTCGTTGGCTAAGGTGATGATGTCCATAGTGGCCAAGACTGTCAAGGCAGTTCTCATTTTAATGGAGCACAAAAGAGAGAATGCTATGTTGTTATAAATCTACTTTATTTTTTTTTAAAGCTAGTTCTATTTGAGATATAATTTACAGACTATGCACTTCATTCATTTAAAGTTTCCAATTCAATGGTTTGTATTCAGATATGTACAAATTTTGCCACCAACAATTTTAAAGCGTTTTCATCACCTTAAAAAATAAATGGCTATCACATCCATTTCCCCATCTCCTCTCCCTTCGATTCTTAAGCAACTGTGAATCCATTTTGACTTCATAGATTTCCCTGCTCTGAACATTTCATACTAATGAAATCATATGATATATAGCCTTTTATGACTGTCTTCTTTTACTTAGCATGTTTTCAAAGTTTATCTATGTTATAGCATGTAACATCACTTTATTTGGCCAAATATGAATATATTTTGTTTATTCATTGGCTGATGGACTGTTGTTTTTGTTTCCACATAAATCTACTTCTGACCATGACCTTTGGATAGGGAAATCAGCCAAGAAATAAAACTAGCCACATGATGCCCTTGTGTTATCAAACATCCAGCCTACAGAGCTACAAATCTCCCAATCCAGGACAAAATAAACACTATTTAAAACACACTGTTTAATATATCACCTTCTAAAATACAAAGAAAGCATTTTTAACCGAGAATTTCTAAGAAATATTAGAAAGCAATTTATGCACAAGTAGATTACTTAAATATTTTTAGTTTTAATGCATTTTCAAGGTCACGGTGCATCTTAAAATGAGGAAAGAGGGAATAAGAGTGGTTAATAGCTACAAGAGAATCTTTTATTAACCTTTTTTCATGACATGGAAGCTACTGTCACTACCACAACGCACTGAGTGCTCCTCGTGGGTTATAAGTTGCTGCTTTTGGGGAAGCACTCCTCCACATCGGAGACAATTAACTATCACCAGAGATGTTAGGAGATTGGAGGAGAGTAGACAGACCAAGCATCAAGAAACAGTCTTGGACTTCCCCAGTGGCTCAGTGGTAAAAAATCTGCCTGCCAACACAGGAGACAAGAGTCCTGTCCCTGATCCGGGTCCCGCATGCCGTAGAGCAGATAGGCCCGTGGGTCATCACTGTTGAGCTTGCTCTTTAGAGCCTGGGAGCCACAAATGTTGAGCCCATGTGCCACAGCTCCTGCAGACTGTGTGCCCTAGAGCCTGTGCTCTGCAACAAGAGACGCCCCCGAAGTGAGAAGGCCGTGCGCTGCAACTAGTAACAGAGAGTAGCCCCTGCTCACCACAGCTAGAGAAAAGCCCCTGTAGCAAAGAAGACCCAGGACAGCTAAAAATAAACCAACACAATTTTTTTAAAAGTGCTGAAAAAAACCCACATAGTTTCAATACTTGTCCCAGTTCTTAGCTGTGTGCTCTTGGGCAGGTCACTTACTGGCCTATGTTTTGAGTCTCTCATCTGTTTAATGTACCACTGTCATCTAGCCTGTTTGCTTCACAAATATGCAACTAGTGTGATGCAATCATGCCCCTTTCTTATCAGGGAAGGGAGAAAATGCCAACTTGAATTTTGTACTTGAATTTATCTTTGACTCCTAAGGCCATCCTTTCTCCACACTCTGATAAAGTTCAACAGTGTATTTTAAATCTAGTGACCACCTCCAGGATATGTTTGTATTATTGTCTGTACCCTAAATAACTTTACACATCTTTATCCCAGGACCTGCCCCACAATTTACTTGTTCCCTCTCTCCAGCTATGATGAGATCTTGAAAACAGGATTTAGTCTTATTCATTTGTTCATCTCCTGTGTCTATCAAAAAGTGTTATTTGGCTTGGGTTGAGAAAATATTTTCTAAATGAACAACAGTTTTATTAAACAAGTGAATAAATAAATATTGTCAGTTACTAATGAATATGAATGACTCTTCCTATATACATATACATATATATATATATATATATATACTCCTATGGTAACATTCTCAAAATATGGCCCATAAAATAAAAATCTCCTATGAAACAGTAGAACAGAAAAGACCAGAAAAATACTGTGATATGTCATTCCATTTCCAGCAAACTTCAAGAAATACAAGCTCTTCATCATTTGGGTAACCAGAGGTAGATAATGGTCTAATCTCAGCCAAACAGTGCTATTAAAAACACAAAAAGCTAAACTTCATGTACATTCCAGTTTCCCTTGTGATTCCAATTAAGATCACATCAAGTATATAAAAATCTCCTATGAAACAGTAGAACAGAAAAGACCAGAAAAATACTGTGATATGTCATTCCATTCCAGCAAACTTCAAGAAATACAAGCTCTTCATCATTTGGGTAACCAGAGGTAGATAATGGTCTAATCTCAGCCAAACAGTGCTATTAAAAACACAAAAAGCTAAACTTCATGTACATTCCAGTTTCCCTTGTGATTCCAATTAAGATCACATCAAGTAAGTGAACTTAGCATTTTGCATCATGGAGCTTTTGAGACCTGTGTAAAATTCAAGTTGGCATTTTCTTCCTTCCTTGATAAGCAAGGAACACGATTGCATCACAGTGATTGCATATTTAGCTCTCAAAGCAGCTGTATAAACACTATAAGCAATACAGCAAAACAGAAAGGGGAAAAAAAACCCCAAAACAGCATGTAGAGCGTAAAATCAAAAGACACACTTCTGAAACAGAGCATGCTAGAGGCAGTTGATTCTGAGATGACTCAGAAATACGTATCCATTAGAGGAGTGGGCACTGCAGAAGAGACTGAGATGATTACACATCTCTCCCCACTCCAAAATTCAAAAGTCATAATCTTTGCTCAAAGACCCTCAAGTGAACTTCCTCAATAACAGATTTCCCCAATGTCAGGCTGCCCAGGGCAGTGTTTCCAGGATGGGAGTATGGGAGCGGAGTGGGCAACTTCCCGTTAGACATCAGATTTCTTTTACCATTTTCCCTCATTTAGAAAATCTCACAAAATGGCCAGATGACCTCCCGAATAACCTGGCATAACTTTCTAGGGCTGGCAGATCACAAATGGTAACTGCATTGGCAGCTGATAAGAGTTTTCAGGCTATGGAGTCTTTTTATCAGAATTAAAACGCTGGTTCACATCAGACTCATTTGCATGACCTTGAGTAAGTTATTTAACCTCTCAGTGCCTTGTTTTCACTTTAATAAACCAGGGGATATAAGTGTAACTCCATGAGAGAGTTGATTTGAGAATTAAATGCAATAATGCATCTAAAGCACATTAAGACCACAATACCCCTCAATAAACGATAGCTGCCATTGCTTCTGTTTTCACATGTGTGTATTAGGTCGTGTCCAGTCTCTGTGAACCCATGGACTGTAGCACATCAGGCTTCCCTGTCCTTCACTGTCTCCTAGAGTTTGCTCAGACTCATGTCCAACTGTT
>SJYC01000886.1:0-26564 GCA_006408675.1 Madoqua kirkii
TAGAATAAAACATGGTTGAATTTTCCTCAATTTTTATTCAATAAAATACTGATAAATTAAAAAATTAATCTACATAAACCTTTAAAAATTATTAGATAGCAAAAAAATAATCAAAGTGAAAAAAGAAATGACTAACTGGAAGAATGTTTGTACAACATAAATCATGGAGTAGGGCTTGGTATCTTTAAAAGAAATAAACTTTTAATTAATGGAAAAAGGCCAGAAATACCAAGAAAAGATAGGCAAAGGTCCAAAGTAACACATCATAAAGCCAGATATAAAAATGGCTCTTACACATACAAAACAAGCCTTCTTTAAGTACAATGATGAAATCGCAGACAGTAATTTGGCAGTTATCTCACAAACCTACATGTTCATTTATTCTTTGATCTGGCAATCTCATTACAGGAATTTAACCCAAAGATTATTTACAGCAATGTTAAAATTTATTTGCACAATGACATTCATGAACCATTATTTTTAATGGCAAAATTTGGGAAATAACCTAAATGTCCAAGAGGGGAAATTAGCTGAGTAAACTAAGGTATATACCTACAATGGAGTAATACATAACTGAACAACATAATGAAGAAGATCTTGTCAAGCTGATATGGAGTAATTGCAGGAGGTATTTTAAGTGAAGAAAGCAAAAATGCAAAATATCATATATCATATGTAATATGCTGTGTTTTGGTAGGAAAGAAGGGGAAACAAGGAAAAAAAATACATGTATCTGCTTATTTTCACACACACAAAAAGAACCATGTGAAAGAAAAACCAGAAGTGAAGAAAGGTGGTTACTTACAAGAGGTAGATGTATTTTGAGATAAAAGTCATATAGAATAGGGACATCCCTGGTGGTCCAGTGGTTAGGACTGTGCTTCTAATAAAGGAGGTAGCGGTTTGATTCCTCCTAACGTAACTAGAATCTTGCATGCCAAGTGGTGTGACTAAGCAGTTTAAAAATTAAAAAGAATTTTTTTTTAAGAAATATTGTGTAGAGTAACACTTTGCTGAGTGCATTTTTTAAATTAGTGTTGAATTCAGAAGCAAGTTCAGTTGAGTTCAGTTCAGTCACTCAGTCATGTCTGACTCCTTGAGACCCCATGAATTGCAGCACGCCAAGCATCCCTGTCCATCACCAACTTCCGGAGTTCACTCAAACTCACGTCCATTGAGTCGGTGATGCCATCCAGCCATCTCATCCTTTGTCGTCCCCTTTTCCTTCTGTCTCCAATCCCTCCCAGCATCAGAGTCTTTTCCAATGAGTCAACCCTTTGCATGAGGTGGCCAAAGTACTGGAATTTCAGCTTTAGCTGAAAAAGTTGGCTTTAAACTCAACATTCAGAAAACTAAGATCATAGCCCATCATCACTTCGTGGGAAATAAATGGGGCAACAGTGTCAGACTTTATTTTGGGGGCACCAAAGTCACTGCAGATGGTGACTGCAGCCATGAAATTAAAAGATGCTTACTCCTTGGAAGAAAAGTTATGACCAAACTAGATAGCATACTGAAAAGCAGAGACATTACTTTGCCAACAGTTATCTGAGATGATTGATATTTCTCCCAGCAATCTTGATTCCAGCTTGTGTTTCTTCCAGTCCAGCATTTTTCATGATGTACTCTGCACAGAAGTTAAATAAGCAGGGTGACAAGATACAGCCTTGACATATTCCTTTTCCTATTTGGATCCAGTCTGCTCCTTCATATCCAGTTCTAATTGTTGCTTCCTGACCTGCATATAGGTTTCCCAAGAGGCAGATCAGGTGGTCTGGTATTTCCATCTCTTTCAGAATTGTCCACAGTTTTTTGTGATCCACACAGTCAAGGCTTTGGCATAGTCAATAAAGCAGAAATAGATGTTTTTCTGGAACTCTCTTGCTTTTTCCATGATCCAGCAGATGTTGGCAATTTGATCTCTGGTTCCTCTGCCTTTTCTAAAACCAGCTTGAACATCAAGTTTTTTGTGATCCACACAGTCAAGGCTTTGGCATAGTCAATAAAGCAGAAATAGATGTTTTTCTGGAACTCTCTTGCTTTTTTGATGATCCAGCAGATGTTGGCAAGTTAGTTATCTACATATTAAAAATCAATCAACAAATATTTGTTGTTATTCAGTGTCTCAGTCCTGTCCAGGTCTTTATGACTCCATGGACTTCAGCATATCAGGTTTCCCTGATAGTAAAGAAGAAGAAAAATTAAACTATTAAAAAGTTTAAAAAAACCACTTTGTTTTATATGAGTATCATAATTCACTGAGGGATAAATCTACAAAAGAGAAAGTAATCCAAGTGACTCAAAGTATTTGTCTGTGGGATAGATGTTCAAAGAATTGGAAAATGCTGAACTGTTTTTAGTAGATTTCTTTTTGTAATGGCATATTTAAGACAATTCTAAAATCACTTAAGATATATTAAATTGACCAAAAGGACAAGTGCATCAGAGTTGCTGTGAATGAAAAGACATGCAAATAGGAAATGGGGAAGGGAAGAAAGAGCCTTGGAGGATGGATTCGAATGGAAGATATTGTAAAAACTCAAGATTTCTAAAATATTTGTATGTATGTGTATATGCAAATACATGTACATGTGCCTGCCTGCTAAGTCACTCAGTCATGTCTGACTCTTTGCAACCCCATGGACTGTAGCCTGTCAGACTCCTCTGTATATGTGATATCCTAGGCAAGAACCCTGGAGTGGATTGCCATGCTCTCTTCCAGGGGATTTTCCTGACTCAGGGGTTGAATCCAGGTATCTTATGTCTTCTGCACTGGCAGGTGGATTCTTTACCACTAGTGCCACTTGGGAAGCCCATTGATGTGCATGCATATATGTAAATAGGTGCATATATATGTTTATACATGCACATATTTTCCAGCACTAGTACTGTTCACTGAATGGTTCTTTTAGTAAAGACACCTTGATAACAGCATGCCTAATGCCCCAAGATTGATCTCTAATACTACTAAAGGTAACCAGGGATCCACAGAGGAGTATATGACTTCACGGCTGGTCCAGAGTAAATATAAGCCTAGAACATCTTGTGTCAGAAAGATGAGAATTAGTCAAAAACTTATAGAGGCATATCTCAAAGACATAGAAACCCATAATGAAGCCTTCAATGGCCTAATATGGCACAATTTTAGCAGTAGCAACAAAAGTTATGAATTTGCAATTCACATTGATAATAAATAAATGGTGAAGATGATAGATAGATAGATAAAAAGGAGGGCTCTTGCCCTCAGTAGAAGGCTGAGTGCTATACTGTGAATGTGGAGAGTACTGAAGGTGGAAAAAATCATCTTTCTGCAACCATCATAGTAAAGATCAGTTCAGGCAAGCATCAATGAATGCCAAAAATGGGGAAAATACTGATGAAGAGCAGCATATGCACATGGTCTTAAAACTTCCCTTCACAGGTGGCTTATTCATTACAAAAGAGAAAAATAATAATTGTGCACTTGAGCTATCAGACAACACCTTGACTGTGTGATGGAATTATGTACATCACCAATGAGTAGGTAGACATCATGTCCCTTCAGGTGTGATACCTCAGGAGAACTCAGTGTCATTCACATCATATTCTGACCAAGAATATAGTCAGGATATACTCATGAGGAAATGCCAGACAAAGACCAAATGAGGGCTGTTCTATTAAAAAGACTAAAAGGTACTTCATCCTTCAAAAATATCAACAAGATAAATAAAGGCTTTGGAGATGTTCCAGATATGAAGTAACCTTACAAACATGACAACTACATGCAATATCTGATGCTAAACTCGTTCTTGTACTGGAGGGAAAAAACACTAATAAAGGACATTATTGGGTTATTAATAAAATTAAAATATAAATAGTAGATTAGATTAAATATTCATTACTATTAAGTGTACTGAAGTTGATAATTACAGTGCAACTACACAGGAAAATTTCTTATTATTGGAAAATTCATATTTAAGTACTTAGAAGAAGGCCAGTATATGTTCAGTTTACTTTTAAATTGTTCAGAAACACATATATGCATAGATAGATGGGTGGATAGACAGATGATAGATAAATACATACATATATACAAAGATATATAGATACATAGACAGAAATATATGCTATTCTCAAATATATATGAGAAAAACTTATTAAATATATATATTTGTATATAAAAATAAATTTCTATATTTGTATATAATACAAATTTGCATATTTGTATATAAAAAGAAAAGAGAGGAAGAGGTGATAGAAGAGAAGGAAGGAGAATAATGAGATAGACAGAAAATGAGATAAAATGTTAACAATAGGAGAATCTGGGTAAAAGATATATGAGCTGACTTTTTTTTCCCTATTCTTGCAATTTTCTTTAAGTCTGAAATTATTTCCAAATAAAAATTATTATAAAACTCTTGACTCTGCAAGTGAAATATTGGGGTGAACTTAAAATAAAAATTACCTTACCAAAAAGAAATAAACCAGCTTGAATATCAGATGGGGAAATGCTTCCTGATACAGGGTAAGAGGTGAGGTCACTGTGGTGTTGGCTATGGTTGGTGTGGGCTGAGGGTGACTCTGCAGATTGGCTCTGGATGGGAAGATGAAGGACACTATCAGAGCTGATTCAGGGTCCCCTGTACACTAGTAACGCAGAAGCTCACAGCCAAGTTCTTAGGTTTTTCTCACTATGGTGTTCTTCCCAAGCCTTTCCTTTCTAACAAGCCCTGAAGTGTTCAGTGAGGTGCCAAGTTTGTCCTTGGGGGCTCCAGGACACATCCATATAGGGTTAGTTTGGCTTTGATGAATTTTCTGGGGTTGGCAAAGTTACTTCATGCCCTGAATATCCTAATCTCAACATTTCTTTCTTTTTCCATTAAGTTCCTTGAAAGAGGGTGAAAAAAACAAAATAAGGAATTCTTCAGATGCTAAGGTGGCATGGGTGCTGTGGACACACCTCAGATACCTGCACCCAAGCCTCCAGGACCCCCATCAGCGAAAGAAAGACTCCCATAATGAACCATCAGAGACTATTTCTTTGCAAAACTGACGGCATTATCAAAATCGTTAAGAAGACAGGCTATCAGCCAGTCTGTTTCAGTCTTAACCATGCTCTATCAGTTACTGACTGGAAGACATTAGGAAGGTTACTTTCCTGTACCTTACTCCGCTTACCAGTAAGAGTATAAAAGTTATATTGTGAGGTTAGAATGAGTAATGCTATACAACACTTATCCCAAAAAGATAGAAAAGATTTAACACATTTAGTCATTTAGATTTAATATCCTCTTAGCTAAATCCTTTAACTGGTGAGAGTTTACGCTCCTCTTTCATAGCTGTATTCTGAATTGTACCTGTTTATTGTTCTCTTTCGTCTGATTCTTTCAGTTTCCCTCATAAACTCTAAAGTTGACTAAGCTATATTCTTGGTTTACAGACTCTAACCCTTAAACCCATATCCGTGCATCCTCAAACACATGCTTGTACAAGAGCTAAACTGCAAAAAACCATCTGATGCACAAAACAGGGCCTTTTTCAGATTAATCAGGACTATTCTAAAGGAGATCAACTTTGGGATTCTTTGGAAGGAATGATGCTAAAGCTGAAACTCCAGTACTTTGGCTATCTCATGTGAAGAGTTGACTCATTGGAAAAGACTCTGATGCTGGGAGGGATTGGGGGCAGAAGAAGAAGGGGACAACAGAGGATGAGATGGCTGGATGGCATCACTGACTCGATGGACATGAGTCTGAGCGAGCTCCAGGTTTTGGTGATGGACAGGAAGGCCTGGCGTGCTGCGATTCATGGGGTCACAAAGAGTTGGACACGACTGAGCGACTAAACTGAACTGAACCAAACTGATGCTGTCTCTAGTCAGAGAATACAGGGTTATAGGCAGAATGAGAAGTGATTTAAGAGGTCCAGAAGGCTCTCTTGATCCCAAGCATTCATCTAAGATGCTGAAATCCCAGATACGTTAATAACATTTTATTATGAAGATTGATATTTAGTTGAGTTAAGGCAGGAACATATTGGGAGAGATCTGTGGCTCCTGTTGGGGTCCCAATCATAATTCTTCCCTGCCTTAACTTCTCTATAACCTAGTTTCATCAATTATAAAAGAGAAGACCTACATCAATGACTCAGTAAAGTCATTTGGGAAAAAAAAATGTCATTATGCATATAAGTATGATCCAGGTCTCCCCAGTTGGTACTAGTGGTAAAGAACCAGCTTGCCAAGGCAGGAGAAAAACATATACAGATTTTTTTCAAGGAATAAATTGTCATATATACCATGAAGGGAAAAGAAAAAGCAATGTGAGAGAAAAAGTAGGATGGAAGGTGGTGAGTGTATGTGCAGGGATGCAGAGCTGTGTGGGTCTGACCATCAAAAAAGGCTTCTCTGAGGAGGAGGCATTTGACTCCCCTCTTGGAGGAGGCCTCACTAAGGAGAAGCCATTTACTGGGGCTCTCCAGGTGGCATTAGTAGTAAAGAAACCATCTGCCAATAAAAGAGACATAAGAGACGCAGGTTCCATCCCTAGGTCAGCAAGATCCCCTGGAGGAGGGCATGGCAACCCACTTCATTACTCTTGCCTGGAGAGTCCCATGTACAGAGGAGCCTGGTGGGCTATCATCCATAGAGTCGCAAAGAATCAGACACGACTAAAGTGACTTAGCATGCACGTGTACACTGAAAATGAGGAGGAGCCATCCAGAAACAAGGGACAGTCTGCGTGAAGAGTCTAGAGTGAACGATGCCTGTCCAGCGGACCTGGCATAGTGAGTGAGCGTGTGCGTGGCCTGCAATGAAGGCAGAAGTCAGATCATGCAGGGCCCAGCTGGGCACAGGAGAAGTTCAAATTTGACTTTATGAGCCCTATGAAGTCATTGCAAGTCTTGAAGCAAGAGAGTAACATAATCCAATTTACTTTTTCAGATGCTCTCACGGACTGCCATATAAAAGTATATTGGCCCAGAGACAAGACAGAACACAGGCAGACTAAACCCTCTCCCAGGGGATGTGGCTGCTATATTCTCTGAACTGAAGAGACCACCCAGGCAGTGGTCTGTTTGGTCACCCACACAAAATGCATCCCTCTGTATTTCAGGGAACCAGTCCAAAGCCTCCTGTACTCTTTGGGCTTGGATCATTGATGCTCCATTGGGGCAGAGAGGGGCAGCAAGTTTTGACTTTTGAATAATGTCTTGTGCCTTGAAACATATGGCTTTGATCTATCTGAATGGGAATCTTGGTCTGTTTATCTGACCTCATTATTACCATCTCTTTGGCACTCGAGATGTAAATTATGTTCTGACGAATTTTTTCCTTTTAATTTTACAATCAGCTTGTTTTAATATTTTATTATTAATAAGAGTTGCTCTTCTATTCCATAAGTGGAAATTTGAAGAAAGAATTCTAATTTTGAAAATCCTTTCCATATTGAGATTAACTAAATGCTCAATTGTTCGGCTAAATTGCTGAGGTTTTGTTGGTTTGCTTGTTTGCATTTGAAAAACTATATGTTTGAGTATCTGGATCTACAGCTTCCATTAATTAGTTTGACTGTTTTTCCATTTTTTTTCTTTTTTCCTATCAGGTGTTACACAGATAGGTTTGATGTATTGAGTATCTATTGATCCCTATTCTGTCTCTAAGCAGCTGTGTGAATTTGGACCTCTGAGACTGTCAGCTATTTCAGCTGTGACCATTTAAGTCCTAATAACCCATAGTTTGGATGGTATTGTGTATACTGGAGGACATAACATTGTTTCTTTTTGTTATTATTTTATGTGATAGTTGGGTTCTCTCAGATCAGAGGCCCAGATGGAGTTAGGACTACAGAATTCGTATTGGGGAATAGAACCTGCGAAAGGAAAGGAGAAGCAGAAAGAGTGTGGTGTATCATCACACTGGGTGTAGTCCTGAAGCTCTGCCAGTCCAGTTCCAGGCTTCAGACCAATAATTGATTCTTAAAAGAGTCCTACAGTTTGGGGCAGAAATAGCCAGACCTTGAATCACCATCTTGCTCAGTCATTGGCTGAAATTCTCCTCCAGAAGAGCGTGACCTCGTGAGAAAAGCTGAAGTGGACCCTGAAGGCATAAACAATCTGATGATGTGCAGCCAACCACAGTCCTTGCTGCTGGGCAGCTCCTCCTTCATGGAAGGA
This sequence comes from Madoqua kirkii, assembly GCA_006408675.1. Taxonomy (NCBI): domain Eukaryota; kingdom Metazoa; phylum Chordata; class Mammalia; order Artiodactyla; family Bovidae; genus Madoqua; species Madoqua kirkii. Next base: position 8,155 of record SJYC01000886.1, read on the forward strand.
GAAGCAGAGTGCACATCTCTTTACCTTCCACCGAGAAAATGCATCCCTCCATGTGTCAGGGAAACGTGTCCTGTGAAGTCCTTGTCTGCGCACATGAGAGAAGAGCTCTTTCTTGCTACCCAAAGCAAACTTGGAAGAGAGAGGTTAATGGAACAAACTACAGTCCTTATGATTGCTGTTGGCCTAAGGGCCACAACTGCTCACTCTTCTTCTCTCCAATGTCCATTCTAATATGCCCACATCTTCCACCACCTCTGCTGGTCTTATTGGCTGACCTGGTCGTGTGACTCAAACTCTCATTTCTGAGAGGTCTGAGATCCCTCTCAGCCAGGGTGGTCTTGCTTGTTTATTCTCAGTCACAGTTAGGCAGGAAAGAACTAAAAAGCACCCCAAGTGGGTCACCTGAGCTCCCCATGGATTCCTCCTCTGCCAGGGTACAAGAGCAGCCCAACCTCTCTCCCAACAAAAGTGTGTATAGCCAAATCTATGGTTTTTCCAGTAATCATGCATGGATGTGAGAGTTGGACCATAAAGAAGGCTGAGCCCTGAAAAATTGGTGCTTTTGAACTGTGGTGCTGGAGAAGACTCCTGAGAGTCCCTGGACACCAAGGAGATCAAACCAGTCAATTCTAAAGGAAATCAATCCTGAATATTCATTGGAAGGACTGATGCTGAAGCTGAAGCTCCAATATTTTGGCCACCTGATGCAAAGAGCCAACTAACTGAAAAAGACCTTAATTCTGGGAAAGATTGAAGGCAGGAGGAGAAGGGGATGACAAAAGATGAGATGGTTAGATGGCATCACTGATTCAATGCAAGCTCAGGGAGATAGTGAAGGACAGGGAAGCCTGTGTGCTGAAATCCATGGGGTTGCAAAGAGTTGAACATGGCTTAGCAACTGAACAATCACAATCTCTCTGCTGATTAGATCACTTACTGTTAGTGGGTCCTCTTTTGCCTGACAGTCTCTTAGCACAAGGAACCCAAGATGCCTGGTAGGGATAAGGACTTATAATGTTTCAGTCAAGTAGGCTCTGCATACAGAAGCAAGAAACACAAAGACTCTCAGTCAATTTCTAGGAGTCATGGTAAGTGGGTCCACCTCTCATATGCCTTGGTTCTCAAATCCACATATCCTTTCTATTTTGAACCTAGTGCCATATAAACCTTGTGATCCTTTGTAAATATTGCATCCTGAAGAACAATGTCCAGTTTTCACAGGGTTTTGACTCTGGGCTGGTACTGCATCTGTGACTTTAGCAGGCCTTTACAATGCTCTGCGAGACTGGCATCTTCAGGGTGATGTGCTTTGTGATGCCGCTAATGGATCCCAAAGACTTGAACCCCCCTCCCACATCTCCATCAATGTAAAGTGGGTTCTCTGGTCAAATACTACCTTGTATGGGATTCTACCCCTCTGAACCAAATATTCTAGGAGCCCCCAAATAGTGGCGTTAGCTGAGACCTTGCAAACAGAAAAAGCAAATTCATACTTTGAATAGGTGTCTAATCCTATTGGATCTAATTTTATGAATTTACCGCTGACTGGTCACTTGATCTCCTCAAAGAATAGGGACATGTTAGGGGCTTCAAACTGATCTTTGTTGCAAATAGGTTAGACATTCGCAGGTAGCAATAAACTGACCTTGGTCAATGGGAGACTGTGCTACTGATTCCATATATTAATGGCCTAAAGATGAGATGGTTAGATGGCATCACTGATTCAATGCAAGCTCAGGGAGATAGTGAAGGACAGGGAAGCCTGTGTGCTGAAATCCATGGGGTTGCAAAGAGTTGAACATGGCTTAGCAACTGAACAATCACAATCTCTCTGCTGTTAGATCACTTACTGTTAGTGGGTCCTCTTTTGCCTGACAGTCTCTTAGCACAAGGAACCCAAGATGCCTGGTAGGGATAAGGACTTATAATGTTTCAGTCAAGTAGGCTCTGCATACAGAAGCAAGAAACACAAAGACTCTCAGTCAATTTCTAGGAGTCATGGTAAGTGGGTCCACCTCTCATATGCCTTGGTTCTCAAATCCACATATCCTTTCTATTTTGAACCTAGTGCCATATAAACCTTGTGATCCTTTGTAAATATTGCATCCTGAAGAACAATGTCCAGTTTTCACAGGGTTTTGACTCTGGGCTGGTACTGCATCTGTGACTTTAGCAGGCCTTTACAATGCTCTGCGAGACTGGCATCTTCAGGGTGATGTGCTTTGTGATGCTGCTAATGGATCCCAAAGACTTGAACCCCCCTCCCACATCTCCATCAATGTAAAGTGGGTTCTCTGGTCAAATACTACCTTGTATGGGATTCTACCCCTCTGAACCAAATATTCTAGGGGCCCCCAAATAGTGGCGTTAGCTGAGACCTTGCAAACAGAAAAAGCAAATTCATACTTTGAATAGGTGTCTAATCCTATTGGATCTAATTTTATGAATTTACCGCTGACTGGTCACTTGATCTCCTCAAAGAATAGGGACATGTTAGGGGCTTCAAACTGATCTTTGTTGCAAATAGGTTAGACATTCGCAGGTAGCAATAAACTGACCTTGGTCAATGGGAGACTGTGCTACTGATTCCATATATTAATGGCCTGCATCTCTGCGTGCATGGCCATTTCATTCATCTGTTTGTTGTGCCAACACTGGAGTAGTTGTTAACTGGCAAATACCAGTTGCCCAAGTCATTTTTTCAATTTGGTTGTTAAATGCCTCACTCATGGTAGATACTTTCTAGTAGGCTTTAATATATAATTTTAAGAAATACTCTTCAAACTTGGTGTCCTCTCTAATATACCCATCCTCACACCTCAGCTTCTGATGTTTTTGATTTCAGTCTTTTGCTTTTCAGATCTGGACCCTCTGGCCAGGTCATTCAACACTGCCCATGGAGTTTTGGGATTTTTTTCCCTCTCACTTCTGTTCCTCAAGGACTCGCTGAATAAGGCTTATAATGTAGCCAACATTGATCTTTTTAACGCTTATTTGTTTATGTTTGGCTGTGCTGGGTCTTCATTTCATGGGCTTTCCTTTAGTTGTGGGGAACAGGTGCTACTCTAGTTGCAGGGTGCCAGCTTTTCATTGCAATTGCTTCTCTTGTTGTAGAACGTGGGCCCTACAGCATGTAGGTGTCAATTGTTGCTGCATGTGGGCTCAGTAGTTGCACGTCATGGGCTCCAGAGGGCAGGCTCAGTAGCTGCAGGACATGGACCCAGCTGCCCTGCAACATGTAGGATCTTCCCGGACCAGGGTTCAAATTGGTATCCCCTGCATTGCAAGGCAGAGTCTCAACCACTGGACCACCAGGGGAGTCAGATGGTGTGGCCCAAGTGGCAGAGTTACTTGTATCATGGTCTGAATCCTATGGAGAGGCTTTTATTGCCCTGGATGCTGCAAAACCCCAAGAGCCACTGAATCACCCAGTATTGCAGCCATATCAATATTCCTAGGTATCTAATATGTTGCCTCCAGATACCAAAAAGTCCTACTAGGAATTATACATTCCTCTTTGTAAAAGTAAACACAGAGTGCAACAATTTCTCTTTCATTTTACACAGGATGATTCTACATGCCCCTGGCCAGGAGAGTCCAACAAATGCTTTACTGAAGCGGCAGTTTCATGAATTATTATAGCATTTATCTCCCACCTTCTTAGTCCCTATGTCTGGAATGCATGCCCTCCAGGGTATTAGACATCTTTATCCTTAATGTGAGTTTCTGCAAGATGCCCAGATGGTCCAGAGATCTTCACATGATATTATTATAGCAGAGAGCTGCAAGAGTTAGCAAAAGTATTACCATAGGGAAAACAATAAACACACACACATATATGTATATATGTATGTATGTATGTATGTATGTATGTATGTATACATAGTTTTATGTTCTACATGAATGCAAACTATTTCTGAAAGCCCTTTCACTGTTAAGATAGAAAAGAACACACTTTGCAAATCACTGGATGCCCATCATATACCTGTGCCCATATTTACCTGTTCTAGCAAAGAGAATTCACATAGCAGGTAGCTGCAACAGGTCAAGCCTACAATGGTAAATAGAGTCATTTTCCAGAACCTATGCAAATTCTGCAAGAGCTAGATTACTGAGTTAAACAGTGACTATCACCTTACAATATTTAACTTGAAACCTTAATAAATGCCTTTTTATTTGATCTTGATTTCTGACTTCTTGATCAAGTACCCTTAAAACCTAGTCCCATGTGGACTGACCTGATCCCTGAAAGTACTGGGGTGATCAAACATTCTACTTTGCTCGGGATTGCTCTGTTTTTAGCACAGAAACTCTTGTATCCCAGCCTATTTGCCAGCCTTGGGCAAACCAGGACATTTGATTGCCCAACAACATTCACTATTTTTTAGAACTCCTCTAGAATAGAATATCTTTCTTCCTTTATCATGACTAGCCTGTTTCTGATTATGTTATGTTGTGACAACCCTGTTCATTGGCCTGGAGGCCAGAACTGCATATGGCAGTTTTTAAAGGAAGCATTTTTTTATGGCTTTTAGAGAAAAAGATCTCTTATTTTCCCCCACAGTGGGGACATTTTTGCCTGTTAAGAAGAATACCTGCTTCTACAGACTCAAATTGTTCTGTGAATTTTGAGTCTATGGAGTATTCAGGGAATTACCCATATGACCTCTGCCCATGTGTCACGGATTTAGGCTTTTCCAACCAGGGCTTGAACTTTGTCTTACCAGACTTACCTTTTAAAAAAATTGTTTCTATTGGAGCATAGTTGATTTACAATGTATTGTTAGTTTCAGTTATACAGCAAAGTGAGTCAGCTATATGTGTACATATATCTCCTCTTTTCACAGACTTGTCTTCGATGAACATTCAGCAGTCTTCGAATTTCAGCTTCTGGGATTGTACAGACTGGATTTGAGCTCATGCTCTGCTCACAATCACATGAGAGGAGGGGATTTTCTCGAGCTGCCCAAGAGACTCTGGTTTTCACGTTTAGTTTTTAGTTGTTTCCATGGTTAATTGTCCTCAGTGTCTTATTACCCACATGCACGCCATACATACAACTTAGTCATTCAACATCATTATTCTTATAACAAATATACATTTGTAGGTATATTTTATAAATTAATATTTATAAATTTTGATTATTATTATCTCATTTCATAAACACCACCAACACCTCTGTATATTCAAATGCTTAAAATCATTTCACTAGCGATACCAGTGATGAAGTTTTAATATTTATGTCACCACCTTGCCTGAGGCCCTCTGTGCTCTACCTGCCACTCAAGGAGAGTCCTCTTTATGCATGCTCCAGTCTCCTACCCTCATCTTTGTTCCTGCTTTCTCAGAAAACTTCTAGTGCCAACTGTGCGAGGGAAGGAGTGTTCGAGATAGAACAAGGAGTAAGGTCTATTGCAGAGTAGAGGAGTATCGCCTATGAAAGGAGAAGGAAAGGAAGAGGCTTGTGCACGGAAACTGCCAGAGTGCAATGCTGTCCTGACTGTATCAGCCCAGGGAGGAGCTCGGGAGCAAAGCTTGCTCACTGGGAGAGTGCCGCATAGAGCTGAATATCTGTCTTGTGAATTTGGCTCATGGCTGCCCTGAGAAGAACATTGCCTCAACTGCCACTGCTTTGCTCTATCCTTAATTGAGGGTCACACCAAAGAAACGACCTTGGCTTGAAAACTGTAACAGATCCCGAAAGTATGTCTGCAGGGAGCCAGCTAACTGCATGCCTTACAGCTTGTCAGAAAGTCTGTTCTTGAAGGGGAATCTGAGCAGCACATCTCCATACCCACCATAAAAATCATAAACACTCACAGTTAAAAGGAACCTTGAAAAATCTTTGCTTTCCACTAATTATAAGATTTGCCATTAGTCTGTGTACCTTCATGAAACAAACAAAAAACAACACACCCTTCTCAGAGACCATCAATTTTAGTTGCATGCCGTTTCAGAGGTGTTAAAATCCAGAAAAACACGCATAGAACACATGAAATGTGGTGCTTACTTTACTTTTTGTTAATCTTTCAGAGAAGAAAGTGTTCTTCTGTGTTGTTAACCCCTTGAGTCTTCGGTTCAGGAATTTAGTTCAATATCATTCTGAACTGTGAAAGAAGCCCAAGTCTCTTTCTTCTTTTTTCTATTTTCTGTGGTGCACATGGAGAAGAAATAATCAGCATCACCCTCTGAAAAAGAGCCTTCCTGGATCATCTCAAGTTGTTCACATTGCTCCTCTCCACCTCTGCTCAGAATACATAGCATTGAGAGATTAAACAGAAAAAAAAGAAAATTACAGAACATAACCAAAGTAAAAAAGATGCACAAACACTTCACCTGCTGCTGCTGCTGCTAAGTCGCTTCAGTCATGTCCAACCCTGTGCGACCCCATAGACAGCAGCCCATCCCTGGGATTCTCCAGGCAAGAGCACTGGGTATTAAAATTAACACAGCCATTTTTGAAAATAGTAAGGAGTGTCTATAAGAGTTGAAGCTATGTATACCATACGATCTAGTGGTCTACTCCCAGTTACATACCCAAACAAAAACATGTCAAAAGGCAGATATAGGAATGATAAAACAGCATTACTGAAAGCAATCCAGATTTATCCTTTGATAGTAGAATAGGTAAACTGATAAAATGTAAAGCATCAATGAATTAAACCCCTGAAAAATGTGACAATGTGGATAAATTCCAGGAAAGGTAGATGTAAAGAGGACATGTGTGATATGATTTTATTCATAAAGCACAAAAATATGAAAAATAATGTTGGAAGTCAGGATAATTGTTAGTGTTGAGAGAAAGACAAAAGTAGTGACCAAGAGGTACCTTGAAGATAACAAATTCTGCTTAATGGTTGTTTCTGTCTTGATGTGTACTATACTCACTTTGTGAGGACTTTCCCGGCAGTCCAGTGGTTAAGACTTCACTTACACTGTAAGGGGGCATGGACTCAATCCTTAATCAGGGATCTAAGATCCCACAAGCCTCTTCACTTTGTGAAATCTCATCTAGTTGTACCTTAATGATTTCATATTTTGCCATAGATATAAAGAAATCCTACTTACCATAAGGATTTCATATTTTGCTATAGATGTGTATTTTACTTTAATAGGAAGTTTACAGTGAAGCGAAATAAATGAAGCTCATATGACTAAGGCCAAACTCTGGTGGTTCAGATGGTAAAGCATGTAAGATTTGATAGAGCTGGGTACCTGAAGGGTAGTTGACAGATGTGTGTGATATTATTTTACATTTTCTCACATGCCAAAAAATATCCTTATAAAAAGTCCAAAAAGAACTTTAAGGTAGTGACAAGTCAGTTCTAAGCTTTCTCCATCCTGTTGCTTTGTGATTAAAGGTTCATTGACTGGATATAAAATAAATGGTCAAGTTGAAAGTAAAGTATGAAAAAATTATCATTCAAGTTCTAACCAAAGGAAAGATGATATGACTGTATTTATTAAAATAAACTTTAGGTCAAACAACAAACTACAGATTTAAAAGGTCATTTTGAATCATGAACATTTTGGTTAAGTGGTTAGATATGAAATTAAAAGTCTATGGCTGAAAACAAAGCTAAAAATACACAAAGAAAAAAAAGACAAAAAAAACTGCAAAGAAATCCACATTTATCTAAAATAAATGATAGAGTATCTAGACTAAAATATCTACAGCAAACTATGAAATCATGACAGAACATTAAAATCTTCTGGACTGTAATTTAAAAAATACTACTTAGCAAACTTTGGAGAGGCATGTAAAGGAATTCTGAGGACAAACTACAACCTTAACTCATGTATTAGAAAAATAAAGACTAAATGAGTTAACAAACCATCTGACGTCTGAAAAAAATAGCAAAATAACTCCAAATATAGTAGATGGAAGAATATTTTTAATAAGAGTTAAAATAAACCAAATAGAAAGCACAGATGAAGTTCAGAGCTTACTAGTTAATACTAACCAAGATTTGGTTCTTTGAAAAGATTAATAAGGTTACAAAACTGTAGCAAAATTTATTCCATAGTGTAAGCACAATAGGTATTAAACGAAAAGTACTGTAGGCATTAAGGAGACAATAAAGGATAATGTGAATAAAGGATAGCATTAATTTGAAATTTTAGATAAAATACACATATTAATATCTTGCAAAAGCATAGCAAATTCACAAATAGAAAGTCTAAAACTCTTAGAACTATAAAATAAATTACTAATCAAAAAAATTTTTCTTTCCACAAACTCCTGGCCCCTGTAGCTTCATGAAAGAATTCCATCAAATATTCAAAGATCAGATAATTACAGTTTTATCCAAGCTCCTCAAGGATAGGATTGAATTCAGTTCAGTTCAGTTCAGTCACTCAGTCATGTCTAACTCTTTGTGACCCCATGAACCGCAGCACACCAGGCCTCCCTGTCAATCAACAATTCACGGAGTCCACCCAAACCCATGTCCATTGAGTTGGTGACACCATCTAACCATGTCATCCTCTGTCATCCCCTTCTCCTCTTGCCCTCAGTCTTTCCCAGCATCAGAGTCTTTTCAAATGAGTCAGCTCTTTGCATCAGGTGGCCAAAGTATTGGAGTTTCAGCTTCAGCATCAATTCTAACAATGAACACCCAGGACTGATCTCCTTTAGGAAGGGCTGGTTGGATCTCCTTGCAGTCCAAGGGACTCTCAAGAGTCTTCTCCAACACCACAGTTCAAAAGCCTCAATTCTTCGGGTCTCAGCGTTCTTTATAGTCCAACTCTCATATCCATACATGACTACTGGAAAAGCCATCGCCTTGACTAGACAGACCTTTGTTGACAAAGTAACGTCTCTGCTTTTTAATATGCTGTCTAGGTTGGTCATAACTTTCCTTCCAAGGGGTAAATGTCTTTTAATTTCATGGCTGCGATCACCATCTGCAGTGATTTTGCAGCTCAGAAAAATAAAGTCAGCCACTGTTTCCACTGTTTACCCATCTATTTCCCATGAAGTGATAGAACCAAATGCCATGATCTTAGTTTTTTGAATGTTGAGCTTTAAGCCAACTTTTTCACTCTCTCTTTCACTTTCATCAAGAGGCTCTTTAGTTCTTCTTCATTTTCTACCATAAGGGTGGTATCATCTGCATATCTGAGGTTATTGATATTTCTCCTGGCAATCTTGATTCCAGCTTGTGGTTCCTCCAGCCCAGCATTTCTCATGATGTACTCTGCATAGAAGCTAAATAAGCAGGGTGATAATATACAGGATGGAATTCATGAGTTTAGAATTAAAATTATAGAGATATTGTCTCCTCTGAGCATATGACAATTTCAAATAAAATGCCAACTGTAGTCTTTGAGTAAGTCGTGAAACTAAGTTAAAATTGTTACAGAAGTATACAGTGCTGGGAATAAACAAGACAGTTTAAAGAAGAAATAGTGAGCCCTGTCCTACAGATATCAAGACATGTTATGTGTGTGTGCTCAGTCATGCCTGATTCTGACCCTTTGAGACCTCAGGGGCTATAATACACCAGACTCCTCTGTCCATGGGACCTTTCAGACAAGAATACTGGAGCAGCTTGCCATTTCCTCCTCTAGGGTATCTTCCCAACCCAGTCCTCTGTCCATGGGACCTTTCAGACAAGAATACTGGAGCAGCTTGCCATTTCCTCCTCTAGGGTATCTTCCCAACCCAGGGATCAAACTCACGTCTCTTATGTCTCCTACATCAGCAGTCAGGTTCTTTACCACTAGCACCACCTGGGAAGCCCCATCAGAACAGTTTGGTCAGACGTAGGTTTCATGTAACTGGACCCTTGTTTTATGACAGATACTATAGAAGTATGAAGGTCAAGAAGCCACAGTTAGAACTGGACATGGAACAACAGACTGGTTCCAAATAGGAAAAGGAGTACATCAAGGCTGTATATTGTCACCCTGCTTATTAAACTTATATGCAGAGTACATCATGAGAAACTCTGGACTGGAAGAAACACAAGCTGGAATCAAGATTGCCAGGAGAAATATCAGTCACCTCAGATATGCAGATGATACCATCCTTGTGGCAGGAAGTGAAGAGGAGCTAAAAAGCCTCTTGATGAAAGTGAAAGAGGAGAGTGAAAAACTTGGCTTAAAGCTCAACATTCAGAAAACGAAGGTCATGGTGTCCGGTCCTATTACTTCATGGGAAATAGATGGGGAAACAGTGGAAACAGTGTCAGACTTTATTTTTCTGGGCTCCAAAATCACTGCAGATGGTGACTGCAGCCATGAAATTAAAAGACGCTTACTCCTTGGAAGAAAAGTTATGACCAACCTAGATAGTATATTAAAAAGCAGAGACATTACTTTGCCGACTAAGGTCTGTCTAGTCAAGGCTATTTTTCCTGTGGTCATGTATGGATGTAAGAGTTGGACTGTGAAGAAGACTGAGCACCAAATAATTGATGCTTTTGAAGTGTGGTGTTGGAGAAGACTCTTGAGAGTCCCTTGGACTGCAAGGAGATCCAACCAATCCATTCTCAAGGAGATCGACCCTGGGATTTTTTTGGAAGGAATGATGCTGTAGCTGAAGCTTCAGTACTTTGGCCACCTCAAAGAGTTGACTCAATGGCAAAGACTCTGATGCTGGGAGGGATTGGGGTCAGGAGGAGAAGGGGATGACAGAGGATGAGGTGGCTGGATGGCATCACGGACTCGATGGACGTGAGTCTGGGTGAACTCCGGGAGTTGGTGATGGACAGGGAGGCCTGGTGTGCTGCGATTCATGGGGTCGCAAGGAGTCAGACATGGCTGAGTGACTGAACTGAACTGAACTGAACTATAGCAGAGCAACTGTTATGAGGATGGATTTTAGCAAATTGTATTGCACAATTGAGAACCCACTTTGAAAACTCACACCGTACAAAACGTTTGTACAAAAAAAAATTTGATTTCATCAAATCTGGATGAAATAAGTACAATCATAAAGGGCAAAGGTATAGAATTTTTTAAATATAATATAGGATAGTATTTGCATAATTCACAGCAGGGAAAATATTTTTAAAGCAGATGTAAGAAACATAAATCATGTAGAAATACTACAAACATTATTATAAATGTAAGAAATTTTGCTCATCAAGAGATATTAAAAGGATGAGAATACAAGCTACAAAGCAGAAAATATTCTAAAATATATCCAAAAAATACTATCCAGAATAGACAAAGAACTATGAATCAATAAGACAAGCAAACTGACAGAAAAGTAGGCAGAAGAATTGAATCAATATTTCACAAAGGAGGACATTTTAATGACAAGTAAATATACAAAGAAAGACTTAACATCATTATATTCTGAAAAATGAGGAATAAATCCACAAATATAGGCTATGGCATACCCTTCAGGTTGGCAAAAAGATAAATATCTGACAATACCAAGGCTTGGGATAGATAGAAACTCTCAACTACCACTGGTGAGAATATGAATTATACTTGAGGCCATGAATTATACCAATACTTTATCCATTTTGGAAAATGACTTGAAATTGTTTAGTAAATTTATATACGTACATTCCTAGCTTCCAGCCATTCCTGGCAAGAATGTTCGTAACATCATTGTTAGTAACTGTCAAAAACAATAAACATCACAAATAAGCATCAAAAAGAGAATGGATAATTTGTGGTATTTTTTAAAGGACAATTATAGCTATATACCTAAACATGGATAAATCATACATATAATATTAAATGAAAGACACATGGAATGAAAGAACACATTTGATGTGATTCTATTTATAAAATTATTATAAGCAGGAGTGTAAGTAATATTTATGAAAGATGCATACCTAGGTAGTAAAAGCATTTTTTTGCTTTTTTAAAAAGCAAATAAAGGATTATCAGAAAAGGCAGAACACTCATCATTCATGGGGAAGAGGTTGGGGGAGAGCCACATCAGAGGGTCACAGACTGAGTTTTTTAAATTACTATAAATGTTTTCTTAACCTGGATGGTGACAGCACAGGGGTAATTTTAATATTATTATTTAAAATGTCTATATTTTATGCATTTTTGATATATACAATATATTTCAAAATTAGAAAAAAAGAAAAGAAAATTCCAGGAAGTTGAGTCTTTAGATAAGACTTTGGCCTCTTCCTTAAAATGGACTGTCATCTGACACCATAGCCAATTTCCAAAGAGTAAGAAGTTCAGTCAAAAGAGCCATTCATTTCCTCCTCACAGCATTCTTTGACTGGATCACCTGGACACTGCTGCTTTCTAAAGTCACAGCCCTTTGATCACTGGGGGTCAATTAAGGTGTCAAGAGATTATTAGAGTATCAATTTAACAAGAGCAGTAAAGGTGTATATTTCTCTCAAACAGTGTGGAAAGTCTTTTTGTAGGTTTTTTTTTTTCAAATGCATATTTATCCATCAGGAACAAATTAAAGTTATCATCTGGTTAAATGATAATGTAATATCTACATTTCTCAAGACTTTCCTAAATAAAAGCAGCTTTTTCTTGCATGCACCTTCTGTTTACCAAATCCTCCTAGTGAGTGAAATTCGTTCAGAGGTCTCTGACTCTTTGTGACTCCATGGACTATACACTCCACGGAATTCTCCAGGTCAGAATACTGAAGTGGGTAGCAGTTCCCTTCTTCAAGGGATCTTCCCAATCCAAGGATCAAACTCAGGTCTCCCACATTGCAAGCAGATTCTTTACCACTCAAATATGGAAAAAACTGAATACTAAGTGAGAACTTTCAATGAATTGCTTCTTATTGAACAGGGTGGATCAGCTTAAATATAGCTGTCTTAGAATAATACTTTAAACTTATTTTTTAAATAATTTTGAGTCACTTCTAATTCTTGTTTGCTACTGTGAAGAAGGCTGAGCACCAAAGAATTGATGCTTTGAACTGTGGTGTTGGAGAAGACTCTTGAGAGTCCCTTGGACTGCAAGGAGATCCAACCAGTCCATTCTGAAGGAGATCAGCCTTGGGATTTCTTTGGAAGGAATGATGCTAAAGCTGAAACTCCAGTACTTTGGCCACCTCATGCGAAGAGTTGACTCATTGGAAAAGACTCTGATGTTGGGAGGGATTGGGGGCAGGAGAAGAAGGGGACGACAGAGGATGAGATGGCTGGATGGCATCACTGACTCGGTGGACTCGAGTCTGAGTGAACTCTGGGAGTTGATGATGGACAGGGAGGCCTGGCATGCTGCGATTCATGGGGTCGCAAAGAGTTGGACACGACTGAGCGACTGAACTGAACTGAAGGTCTGTTTTGTATGTTTTCATTCATGTATGACTTTTTGTGACTCATGGACTGTAGCCCACCAGGCTCCTATGGCCATGAAATTTTCTGGGCAAGAGTACTGGAGTGGGTTGCTATGTCTTTTCCAGGGATCTTCTTCCTGACCCAGGGATCAAAGATACATCCCTTGTGGCTCCTGCATTGGCCGGCAGATTTGTTACCACTGTCCCACTTGGGAAGCTCCTGTTTTGTATAATACACTATGAAAATTTCCAAGAGAGAGGGTACACTATCCATATTGTTCTCTATATTCTCAGCTCTTAGAAACAAAGACAACAAACACAGTAAATACTCGTCTAATGATAATAAAGGAAAACAAATGAATGTATGAATGAATGAACATCGAATATAACAATCATTGGCGCCTTTACACAGCTGCAGATTCAGGATTCAGCAATGCCCCTTTCCTGATTGCTTTTACTATCAAAGTAATTTCTCACAGATTCAGTGGCATGTGACTTAAAAGAAAACATGATTAAAAGGAATGTAAACTAAATGAAAACAAATGGTAAGTATTTGCCATTTCAACACTCAAATGTGAAAAAAATAAAATAAAAAGAGATAATGGTCAGTTTGGGCAAAGCTGCAGGGCAAAGGTGCTCTATTATTGGGAGCATAAATTATGAAAAGATTCTTAAAAAGCAATCCACCAAATAGACCAAAAACCTTCCAAATTTCATTTCCAAGCATCTATCCTCAGTCACTACTAAAAGATGCACCCAAATAATAGTTGAACACTGTTCACTGTAGCATTGTTTATAGCAGTGAGAAATTCAAGACATTCTAAATACCCCCAGTCAAGAAACTGGGCCAGTAATTCAGTCTATATAAATTCTATACAATCTTATGAGTTATTAATATTTATGCTATAGAAAAAAACAACCCCATAGGAAGGCAGTACTATACATTATTGAGTTTTTAAAAAGGTGATTGCAAATCCATATAATTGGTATCATCACATCTTGGCAGAAAAAAATGAAATCATACATGGACATAAGAAAGACTTAATATAAGCCCTAAAATATATGTGTCATCATTACAGTACTTATCTTGGAGATAACACTAGGGATAATTTTTAGTCTTTTTTCTATTTTCTACCTTTTTAGATTGAATTTATATTTCTTTTGTAAGAAGGAAAAGTGGCAAAATTAGAGTTTAATTAAAAATAATTAAATTCTAATAAAATATTGGTATAATTAGTCACTCAGTCATGTCCAGCTCTTTGAGATCGTATGGACTGTAGTCCTCCAGGCTCCTTTGTCCAGGGAACAAATTCAGGTCTCCTGCATTGCAGGCAGATTTTTTATCATTTTAGCCACCAGGCAAGTCCAGATGTTGGTATAACAATAAGAAAAGATTGGAAATATATATAGCAAAATTAAATACCCCTTATCTCTGGGTATCAGATTGTGGGTTATTTTCTCTCCTTTAAATGTGAATGTATTTTTATTTTTTCTGCAATAATTTTACAGTAAGAAAAACCATAATATGCAATAAATTTTAATTTACTAGAAAGATATATGGCAAAGAATAGCATTTATTTATCTCTGAGTATAGTATTTAGGAGTTGTACATTTTTTAATTTTTGTTTTTTAAAGACTTTCCAGACTTTTAGAATGAATGAGAATATGCCTCTACTGAAAGTAAAGAAAATGTAATTAGAAAGAATTCTTTGCCCTTTAAGTTACAGTGGCAAATTTCTCTTAGAATAACTGAATTCCCTAGGAGAGTCACTTGGACGGTTCTGAGAAGTTGACTGGACTATAAAGATCAAAGCAGTAACTTTCCTCATAAAAATGGCAGTCAAAAAAAGGAGGGTGGTAAATCCATATCAATATACTTATAGACTCTTGAGAGTCCCTTGGACTGCAAGGAGATCCAACCAGTCCATTCTGAAGGAGATCAGCCCTGGGATTTCTTTGGAAGGAATGATGCTAAAGCTGAAACTCCAGTACTTTGGCCACCTCATGTGAAGAGTTGACTCATTGGAAAAGACTCTGATGCTGGGAGGAATTGGGGGCAGGAGGAGAAGGGGACGACAGAGGATGAGATGGCTGGATGGCATTACTGACTCGATGGACACGAGTCTGAGTGAACTCCGGGAGATGGTGATGGACAGGGAGGCCTGGCGTGCTGTGATCATGGGGTCACAGAGAGTCGGACACGACTGAGGGACTGAACTAAACTGAACTGACATCAAGTAAAATTTCCACCCAATACCAACCTAGATTCACAATGTTCCTTCTACATATGAAAGTCTAGCTATGTCTGGCTTTTAAATTCATAAAATAATATTGAAATGACAGATAATTTGACCAAAAAAATTCACAGACATAATTACTTTATGCGTTCATAGACTTATACAGTGTTAAAGTCAATGTGTAAACCAAACATTAACCTTAGCACAGACAATTTACAAGATATTTTATTTGTTATAGTCACATTTTTGTGGTTGGGAATTCACTGTGAAAAAGCCATTTTAAAATTTAAAATTCTGTATTTTAGAAAATTCTAAAAGAATTATAATTGTAATACTGATTCACACAGTAAATAGTTATGATTAAGTAGGGCTTAAATCAATGAAAACTTACATTTCTAAAATATTTATTAACATGCAAAGCATTTTCACGTTTACCTATTTGATTACAATGTTGTGAAGCAGCTGAATCCTCACATGTTAGATTTCCCAGAATCAAACAGAAATTAAGTGGTAGATCAAGGCTTTGAACCTTGATCATCTGACTCCAATATGCTTATACCACAAAATGCTCTTCCAGTTCTGATTCACTGAAGACCGTTGATAATAAACAATGTACTGACTGTGAAAGTGAAGCCCATACTGACTGTGGTTGGTGGTGGTTTAGTCACTCAGTTGTGTCCGACCCTTTGAGACTCCATGGACCCACCAGGCTCCTCTGTCCATGGGATTTTCAGGCAAAAATACTGACAGAGCTAGCTATTTCCTTCTCTAGGGCATCTTCCTCAGCCAGGGATTGAACTTGGGTCTCCTGCATTGCAAGCAGGTTCCTTATCGACTGAGCCACCAGGGAAGCCACAGACCCCTCCTTTTCTTGAGCTGATTAAATGTGGCAGATGAAGTCTTACTCCATACTTCTTCTTAACATCTCTTTGCAGAGGCTGAAGAGATGTCCTGCTGTCAAATCATGATTGAAATATTTAGTTCAGTTCAGTCGCTCAGTCGTGCCTGACTCTTTGCAACCCCACTTCGTGTTTCCATTGACTGAAATTGCAACTGATAAGGCTTTGGTGTAATCGGAAATATTTTTGTTTGTTTGTTTGCTTGCTTGTTTCATTGCAGCAAGACTCTGGGAAGAAGTGGGTGGCTGGAAGCAGAAGCCAGTAATCTGGAAGGAGAAAAGGATGCACAACACACTGCTGGGTATTTCTGGGGTGTGACAAGGTAAGGAAGGGGTTCTGGTGGAAGGGTTTCATGTGGGAGCATGATAATGTCACAGAAGTAGCTGTTTGTGTTATACCACGTTCAAAATAACATTAAAAGCCCACATACCACAAGCTAACTTGCCAGTAATCTGAGATAGAAGTGCATTAATCCAGTTACTTTCCTGGCACCTCAAACCACTTACTACCTATACGCTTTTAGAAGCTCAAATATCTCCAGGGCTAAAATGATAAAATATGCCCCAGAATAAACAAGTCTCACATTAGGGCACTGTGAGACTCCAGGGGAGGTCTTTATGGCCACAGGCCATGTATACTTATGAAAAGGAATAAACCAGCTCCTAGATTATACACGTCTTCCTTCTCTGACCTGTTGTTTAAAAAAAAGATAAAACAAAAAGATAAAACTTTTTTCCCCATTCATGAGGTAACAGTTGTTGCTGTCCTCACATGCAATCTTTCTGCCATCCTAAGATTTGCAGATTACCCAAGTGTGGATGTAGACAATTTCAGGTGACTGTATTTGTAAACACCATTGTATTAGATATTGAGGGTGTTAGGTACTATGTAGGAATAAATTAAAATTCCAGAATTGGAAGAAAAAAATGTTGAAAAGACATTTGGTCCAGATTTCCCTTCTTGCAGATGAGTAGCTAAAATATTTAAAAATAATCTTGATCTATCCTTTTAAAAATACAGGATTTTAAAATTAGAAAAGACTCTGAGAGACTAAATCTTTAATGTTCTTATCACAAGAAAAAAAACTGTATGGTGATATATGGTGGACTTACTGTGTTGATCATTTTGTAATATATATGATACATATATTAAATCATTGTTTTATACCTGAAACAAATATAACATTCTATGTCAATTACATTTCAAAAGGAAAAAAAAGTGGAAAAAAAGACCTAAAAATGAGATGGCTAATCACTTGTGTTTTGCCTACAAAAGCCAATTATTTTGTAGTGATAATCTGCATTTTGATGAAAATCAGACTTGTCTGGTCTTAGGAGGAAAAGTCACCATGATGGATGGGTTGTGAATGGCTATCCTCAGTTGACTATTTTAAATTTAAAACATAAACAAGATTATCAAGTGATCACATAAAGTGACAACTGGAATAACTCACGTTCTATTTCTTAGTTTTGCAATCAGGATGCCATCATCATTTGTTTCTAACCTACTGTTCAAATTGTAATGTGCACTCAACAGAGGTTGGAGACACAAATCCAATGGAAAAGAACATCAAGATTCTGCACCATCACACAACTGTTTCAAAGTAAATATGTTGGTGAGTCCACAAGGGGAGTTCTCCAAAGTAAATTCCACATGATTTAAAAAAAAATTTTGTTTAAATTTTTATTTATTTATTTATTTTTATTGAATACTTTATTCTATTTTACAATACTGTATTGGTTTTGCCATACATTGACATGAATCAGCCACAGGTGTACACGATCTCCCACTGCCGAAGCCCCCTCCCACCTCCCACCCCACACCATCTCCCCGGATCATCCCGTACACCAGCCCCAAGCATCCTGTGTCCTGCATTGAACATAGACTGGTGCTTCTTTTCTTATATGATAGTATACATGCTTTGGTGCCATTCTCCCAAATCATCTCACCCTCTCCCTCAGAGTTCAAAAGTCTGTTCTATACCTCTGTGTCTCTTATGTTGTCTCACTTACAGGGTCATCATTACTATCTTTCTAA
>SJYC01000888.1:0-33341 GCA_006408675.1 Madoqua kirkii
TTTTTAAAAATTGTTTAGAATTATCTAATCCTAGTATGTAACTTAATTATACATCTAAACCTAAAGGATTTTTTTTCACTGTTCTAAACTGTTTTCATATTTTTGTGGGACCCAGATTTCATATTAATCATTATTTTACTTTGTTAAGAACTTCACCAACAATGAGTCATCATTTCAGAAAATCATTACCCATAGAAATTCTGTTCATGAGTCTAGAGTAATTTGTATCAGTCACAGCTGTAACTTTCAAGTTACCTAGAGTAACTTGCATTTAGTCACAGCTGTAACTTTTACAGTGACTTAATAGGTAACTGTAAGTAACTGATGACTTTTTTATGACTTCCAGTATAGCTTTACTCATAGTCTATGTAGTTAAATACATCTTAATTTATTATCATTTGTTTTCTCTTTATTTCTTGTCTTTTTTTTTTTTTGGCTAGGATGATTTATTTTTATTTTTATTTTATATTGGAGTATAGTTGATTTATAATGTGCTAGTTTCAAGTGTAGGCTTTTCTGGTGACTTAGTGATAAAGACTTGCCTGCCAGTGTAGGAGACTTGGGTTTAATCCCTGCCTCAGGAAGATCTCTTGGAGAAGGAAATGGCAACCCACTCTAGTATTCCTGCCTGGGAGATCCCAAGGTCAGAGGAGCCTGGCAGGCTACCAACCATGGGGTTGCAAAAGAGTCATACACAACTTAGCAACTAAACAACAAGTTTCAGGCGTACAGTAAAGTGATGCAGTTATAAATATACATGTATCTATTAGGAGAAGGCAATGGCACCCGACTCCAGTACTCTTGCCTGGAAAATCCCAGGGACAGAGGAGCCTGGTAGGCTGCAGTCCATGGGGTTGCTGAGTCAGACACAACTGAGCAACTTCACTTTCACTTTTCACTTTCATGCGTTGGAGAAGGAAATGGCAACCCATTCTAGTATTCTTGCCTGGAGAATCCCAGGGACGGGGGAGCCTGTTGGGCTGCTGTCTATGGGGTCACACAGAGTCGGGCACGACTGAAGCGACTTAGCAGCAGCAGCATTCTTCTTTTTAAATTATATAAGATTAATTTATTTCAGAATAACAAAGGGGATTATAAACTAGGGGAAAAAAAGATGTAGTTTCTGATAGTTTTGTGAATCACTGAAGCAGCTCTTCAGGGGCTTTCATATGTATATAGGGAATTTAGATTCTACTTCCCACCTGGAAAATCCAAAGCTTAAAAACAAAGCTCTAAGTCATTAGAGGTGACAATAAATAACTGGATTTGTGTTCCTGTTTTGTTTCTCTTCTCCAAATGTGTGTTAGCCGTTCAGTCATATCTGACTCTTTGCAACCCCATGAACTGTAGCCCGTCAGTCTCCTCTGTCCATCGGATTCTCCAGGCAAGAATACTGGAATGAGTTGCTCTGCCCTTCTCCAGGGGATCTTCCTGACCCAGGGAATGAACCCTAGTCTCTTATGTCTTCTGCATTTAAGCAGGTTCTTTACCACTAGCACCACCTGGGAAGGAGTTTCCTTAAAAGCTTGTCAGATCAGCCATACATTTAAATAAATCACCGATTTAATTTGGGCCTCCCAGGTGGCGCTAGTGGTAAAGAATCTGCCAGCCAATTCAGCAGATGTAAGAAAAGTGGGTTGGACCACGGGTCAGGAAGATCCCCTGGAGGAGGGCATGGCAACCTACTCCAGTATTCTTGCCTGGAGAATCCCATGAACAGAGGAGTCTGGCAGGTTACAGTCCATGAGTTTACAAAGAATCAGATATGACTGAGCTCACACAAACCCATATATTTAAGTTAGGATTTGCATCAGTTAGTGAGATGGCAGTGTCTCTTTGTCTTACAAGATTATTCCTTTTGTCAAAGCAAAATGTATATTTAAACATTTCATAAAATATAAAGTCTTAAATAAGTGAAAGTAATTGATAGTGATAATATCCCTGTAGCTTAATAATTTACATGAGGATCCTCAAGAACAAAACTCGAGAAAACTATAAAATGCAAGTTTTATTATCTGGGATACTCACCATTAAATGATTTCCCAGCTTTGAACCTGTATCCTCTTCCACATAACCATACAATACTGTGAAAAGTATTGAATATTAGCAAGAGAAACAACTGATTTTGAGGAAAAATGGATTACTTCCTGTTATAGACCTTCGAATGGGAACAAAAGATCTTGGACTAGGTCTGAGGAAATATAGATTTTTTTTCTGATGACCAAAAGTACTAAAAGTGCAGACATTGCTGTCAGGCTCAGAGTTTTCCACCTGGTCCCCTCCTGTATGAAGTGATTTTGGCTTGTTTTCCACCTGGTTCCTCACTCCACATCTTCTCTGCTGCCCGTGGTGCCAATTTCTGTTAACCTCAGCACAAGGATCTTCTATTGTTAAATGATAGCCATCTCTGAGATTCAGAAATGGAGAGGTAGAAGTGTCTTTCAGGACAAGATTGAGTGAGTCATAATCGATTCTTTTTTGTAAATTAATTTTTCAGTTCAGTTTCTCAGTCACGTCCAACTCTTTGTGACCTCAAGGACTAGGACTCTCTATCCATCACTGACTGCTGGAGTTTACTGAAACTCATGTCCATTGAGTCAGTGATGCTATCCAACCATCTCAACCTCAGTCATCCCCTTCTCCTGCCCTCAATCTTTCCCAGCATCAGGGTCTTTTCAAATGAGTCAACTCTTTGCATCAGGTGGTCAAAGTATTGGAGTTTCAGCTTTAGCATCAGTCCTTCCAATGAACACACAGGGCTGATCTCCCTTAGGATGGACTGGTTGGATCTCCTTGCAGTCCAAGAGACTCTCAAGAGTCTTCTCCAATACCACAGTTCAAAATTATCCATTCTTTTGGTGCTCAGCTTTC
Source organism: Madoqua kirkii (assembly GCA_006408675.1). Lineage (NCBI taxonomy): Eukaryota > Metazoa > Chordata > Mammalia > Artiodactyla > Bovidae > Madoqua > Madoqua kirkii. Next base: position 2,872 of record SJYC01000888.1, read on the forward strand.
TTTATAATCCAACTCTCACATCCATACATGACTACTGGAAAAACCATAGCCTTGACTAGATGGACCTTTGTTAACAAAGTAATGTCTCTGCTTTCTAATATGCTATCTATGATCAATATTTCTTAGTCATAACTTTCTTTCCAAAGAGTAAGCATCTTTTAATTTCATGGCTGCAGTCACCATCTGCAGTGATTTTGAAGATCCAAAAAATAAAGTCAGCCACTGTTTCCACTGTTTCCCCATCTATCTGCCATGAAGTGATGGGACCGGATGCCATGATCTTCATTTTCTGAATGTTGAGCTTTAAGCCAACTTTTTTGCTCTCCTCTTTCACTTTTATCAAGAAGCTCTTTAGTTCTTCACTTCCTGCTATAAGAGTGGTGTTATCTGCATATTTGAGGTTATTGATGTTTCTCCCAGCAATCTTGATTCCAGCCTGTGCTTCATCCTGCCGAGCGTTGTTCATGATGTACTCTGCATATAAGTTAAATAAGCAGGGTTACAATATACAGCCTTAATGTACTCCTTTCCCGATTTGTTCCATGTCCAGTTTTAACTTGCTTCTTGACCTGTGTTGACCATTGTTGCTTCTTTACCTGCATACAGATTTCTCAAGAGGCAAGTCAGGTGGTCTGGTGTTCCCCTCTCTTTCAGAATTTTCCACAGTTTATTGTGATCCAATAAAGACTTTGGCATAGTCAGTAAAGCAGAAATAGATGTTTTTCTGGAATTCTCTTGCTCTTTTGATGATCAAGCAGAGGTTGGCAATTTGATCTCTGGTTCTTCTACCTTTTCTAAAAGCATCTTGAACATCTGGAAGTTCACGGTTCATGTATTGCTGAAGCCTGGCTTGGAGAATTTTGAGCATTACTTTACTAGCGTGTGAGATAAATACAATTGTGCAGTAGTTTGAGCATTCTTTAGCATTGCCTTTCTTAGGGATTGTAATGAAAACTGACCTTTTCCAGTCCTGTGGCCACTGCTGAGTTTTCAAAAAAACTAGTCACAAAGCTATCAGTAGGATTAACCTCGTGGAGTTCGTTGGTTCAATATATGATATGGGATATAATGGATGATTACAAAAGGATCTCTAGATGGATCACTTGTGTGGGAAGGGAGAAGAACACTTCAAAATAAAATTATCATCAAAGGATGAAGCAACATTGAACATAGATGCTGGCAGCTCTCAACACAAGTGTACAGCATGGAGGGAGGCTAATTGTAAATAGTTTGGTTGGAGAGAGACTTTGCAGACAAACTGGATGGACAAGGGTTAACAGCTGGGAAGCTAGAGTAACAGAAGGAAAGGCACAGAGATGGAGATTAGCAACCACACTAAGAATGACAGACGTTTAAGGGATCATAGTCTTACATTCTGTTTTTGTTTTTTTTTCCAAGAAGGAAATTAAGGTCAAAGATCTAAAGTACTTAATCCAAATTTTCTCAATGAGTTAGGGACAAAATTAGCCCAAGAACTCAAGGCTCCAGACCCCACAGCAGTTATACCATCTCCCCAAAGTTTACCAAGTATGCTTAGAGGAAGTTCAATGCGCTGAGATATAAAATCCTGCTCAACTTTTATTCATCAAATACCACAAAAATGACAACATTCTCATTGCCAGCTATCCCAGCGAGGCAGAAGTCCCAGTCCTTTCTTCCAGGAGTGTGGGTGGGCCAGGAACAATCACAGTGGCTGCAGAGATGCTGTGAAGCGAGGAATACCTTTGACTTACTCATCCTAGCTGCTGCCGAGGAGCCCCACAGTGCTGGCTCCTCTCCTGGAAAATTTGATAACTAGTTCTATGGGCCTGACTTCACTGATTGCACATCTAATTATTGGCCAATAAACTAGACCACCATTCTTGAAGCTCCTCAATTTTCCATGTTAGCAGCACATAAGGCCTGAAACACAGATTTAAGAAGGTTTTATTGCTCTCCATTTGAGGATTTATAGCAACACAAAAGAAAATTTGAGAAGATGTATCTTCCTGGCTGAAAATCACCCACATGAGGATCCAAGGATGAAAAAGCAGGAAATGGGGTCTTGCCAAGCAGACAAAATGAAAAGGATTCTAATCCGCAGCACTTAAAACATGGCTAAATATCAGCAATGTAATGTTGAAGTCAGACACAGAAGAGTACAGACCATGCTATTCCTTTTGTAGAATGACTTAAAAAAAGACAGAGCTGATCTTTCTTGTTAGGAGTATGGAGAGTCTGGAGAGATCTTTCTTTTGTTAGGAGAAAGGAGTGGGTATTATCTTTTCTAGGGTTAGTGAATGTGGGGGCACCAGAGGACTTCTGGGGAGCATGTAAATTTCTGTGTCAGGATGTGAGAATTGCTTTCACAAGCATGTTCATGAAATTTTGTCTAACCATAAGTTATGATTTGTTCACTTTCATATAACAGTATATGTCAGTCTTGCACTCAATAATGCCACAGATAATAACAACTGGATGAGAGAGTTCCAGTCTAAATTTTTATTAACAAGGAGGAAAGTAATATTACTGTTACAAATTCCTCGTTTTAATTTTACTTCTTCATTTGTTGGAATTAGGGTTATAGAACAAGAGAAGATAAAGGGAGGAACTGTACACATGTAAGTCATTCTTATTTGTCTTGGACTGGTTAAACAAGTGTATATGCTCTAAAATGGAGTACCCAAGGGTAACCTTTAAAGGTATAAATTGAAATCAATTAAAATCAATCCTGCAAATATTCATTGCACTCTATTATATATGCATAGCGCTTCCCAGGAGACTCATTAGGTAAAAAATCTGCCTGCAACATAGGAGATATAAGAGATACAGGTTCAGTCCCTGGGTTAAGAAGATCCCCTAGAGGAGGAAACAGCAACCCCCTCCAGTATTCTTGCCTGGAGAATGCTATGGACATAGGAGCCTGGTGGGCTACAATCCATGGGGTCGCAAAGAGTTAGATGTGACTGAAGCAACTTAGCATGCATGGTGTTATATTTATGAAACAGAGAATTCCACTATAGGCAGTTCCTAGCCAGTAAAAGAATCTATTGTCAGCTTATATTTCAAACAAGAGATAACTCTTCCCCCAAAAAAAGAGGTTAAAATTCTCTTCCTTTCACTACAGGGTGGCAGCAAAGACAAATTAAAGGGAAAAAAAAAAAAAGGCAGAGAATTCAGATGGAAGCAAGATACCACAGGCTGAAGAAGGAGAAGTCTGATAGATAACGGAATACTGGAGAGCCTAACAGTTAAAGAAACTCTACTTATCAATAAAGTACATAAGAATAAACTTTGAATAAGTATCTATGTAGGCTTCAATTTTCAAAAGCAATATCCTACATAAATTGAAATTTGACATGCACAGTATAGGACACAAAGCAGGGTATTTTATCATTTATTTGTTCTACATGAAACACTGGGAATACAGTGTAAGTAAAACAGATGAATCTCTGTTCTTACTGAGCTTGCAATTCTAGTGTGAATATTAGAAACAGAGAGAGTACCTTTGAATATGTAGGTAAACAGGTAATATAATAAATGGTAATGCATACTATGGAGAAAACAAAATCAGACTGAGAAGACCAAAAAGTGCTAAAGGAGGAGCTTGCCATTTTAAATGCAGTGATTATGGAGGCCCCCAATCCTAGGGTGACATTCAAGGAAAGTCAGGAAGTGAAAGAGCTGGATATGTGGGACAAGAGTGCTCCAGGTCAAGGAAGAAGCAAGTGCAAAGATCCTGAGGCAGGTGTATACTTGGTGTTCAACCAACAACAAAATATTTTGCCAGGGTAGAGCAAGTAAGGCAGAGGATACTTGGAGAGGAGATTGTAGATAGCAGAAGCCAAATCACAAGGTCCTTGTAGACCCTTGTAGACCATTGACTAAGAAGTGGAGACCTCCCGAAGGCCTTTGAGAAGATGGAAGACATACTGTAACTTAAAGGGGAATTTTGGCTGCTGGGTGTAGAGGCGAAAGAAGAGAAGTAAGGAAACCCACGCGGAAGTTCTAACAAGAACGCAGAGGAGAAAGCTCAGGGTGACAGCGCTGAGAAAGGGAGGACCAGGCGGACTCTTGGTGTGTTTTGAAGGCAGAGGTGACAGGACATTCTGATGGATTAAATATGAGTTATGAGAAAGAAGGATCAAAGAGGATGCTAAGGTTTTTGGACAGATCGCTTCTTGAGAGACCTGAAATAGTTATGAGGTGTGATGTGACAAAATTTTAAATTTATTTAAAATCATGAAGCCAGATAAGATTACTTTAAAAGTTGGCATAGGTAGAAAAGAAGTCTGAGGGTCAAGTCCTGGGTCAGGAAAGCATCTCAGAGATCAAAAGGAGGAGAACACATCATCAAGAGGGCCTGATAAAGAGCGATCACTGAGGTCAGAAGACCAAAAGGATCAGAAGTAAGGCAATGTTTGTCTGAAGGTGGAGGGAGTAGCCAGCCTCACTCAATGCTGCTATTAGCGTGCCTTCAGGACCTAGCTATTAGAATACTGAGAAGTCACTTGTGTCCTTGAGGAAGAGCAGTTCAATGATGGGCTTTGGGAATGGTTCAAGAATGAGCAAGAGAATAGAAATCAGAGGTACAGAGTATGGGCAACTCTTTTGAAGAGTTTTAGTAAGAAGACAATTTGATAAAGTAATAAATGAGTTCTTTGTCCAAAGCCATCATTGATGTGGTGGCCCAGAAGATGCACCACTTAGATCTCTTGCTACCAGGATAATAGCAGCTTCTGCTGCTGAACCTCTGGATCTAACACCCTATTTGCACCAAGATCATGTTCACCAGGGCTGTTTCAGACAATGAGGAAATATAGTGGGGACAAGACTCTTGTGATCTCTTCACCAGCATGGCAGATACTTTCTTAGATCTGAGCTGTAATTGGATACTCTTCCCAGTGGGGACTAGTGGTAAAGAATCTGCTTGCCAATGCAGGAGCCACAGGAGACACTGGGTCAAGAAGATCCTCTGGGGAAAGGAAAGACAACTCCCTCCAGTATTGTTGCCTGGAAAATCCCATGGATGGAGGGGCCTTGCAGACTACAGTCCATGGGCTCTCAAAAGGGGCCACAACTGAGCATGCATGCACACAGCCACCCTATCCTCCTAGCTTTCTTTCCTTTCCCACAGGTCAGACCTGAACTAGGGTCTGAATTTCACCCTGCACACTACGGCTGCCTCCACTTTCATGTAAACTCAATGATTTCTTTTGACTTTCAAGGACTTGAACTAACACAATAGCTAAGTTGCTAAAACTTAAAGCTTTAAACTCAGGCAATCCAGCTTCTGAAGTTCTACTCCATATTTTAATACCGTTACTGGCAGAATGATGTCTTTGAGCAACCAATGGGAAACTTCACAATCAGAATAGAGTGACTCTCATGGTTTTCTATAAAGAGGATCCAGAGAATTTTCTTTTATGTGAATGTACATGTGTATGTGCATATGAGTTTAGTAAAGATTGCATTCTTTTTAAAGTATGTACTGGTTTTATTTATTTAATTGGTTTACAATGTCATGTTAATTTCTGCTGTACAGCAAAGTGATTCAGTTATACATTTATATGCATTTTTTTAAATATTCTTTTTCATTATGTTTTATCATATATGCTCAGTTGTGTTCAACTCTTTGCAACTCCATGGAGCCTGCCAAGCTCCTCTATCCATAGAGTTTTCCAGGCAAGAATACTAGAGTGGGTTGCCATTTCCTACTCCAGATGATCTTTCCAATCCAGGGATCGAACCCAGATCTCTGTGCCTCCTGCGTTGGCAGGCAGATTCCCTACCACTGTGCCACCTAGAAAACCCCTATGGTTTATCATAGCATATTGAATATAGCTCCCTGTGCTATACAGTAGGACTTTGTTGCTTATCCATTCCATTTATCATCATTTATCTTTTAATGTTTATAAATATATAAATATACCTAAATTAATTATAGAGTTTGCATTGCAGAGTATTGTTTTAATAATTCTCAATGAATCTTTCCCTGTCTTTTTAAAATTTAAGATCCTCCCTAAGAATTATTTTATCTGTATACATAAATTGGGTAGTTCTCAACTCGAAATGACCCCAAGACTCACTGATATGTTCAACAAATATTTCTCAAGTGTGTACTATATATAAGGCATTGGGCAGAGACAAAGTGAGCAAAATAAACACAAGGCCTGCCACCATGTGGCAGGCACTGGGGTCCAGAGAGGATAAAACAAAGATGCTCATCTCACCAATTGTTAGCTATATGATATAACACTGAAGACAAGACAAGAGGTTTTAAACCAGACAAACCTAGGTTCATAGACTGATCCTATTACTTATCAGTAGTGTGACTTAAGATAACTTATATAGGCTCTTTAAATCTTATTATATCCTCTGTGAAAAGAGGGTATTAATCTTATTCTAAGTAAACAGTCATAAGAATTAAACAAAATAAAGTGTATGGAGATTGAAAACCACAATCATAGAAAACTAACCAATCTGATCACATGGACCACAGCCTTGTCTAACTCAGTAAAACTATGAGTCATGCTGTGTAGGAACACCCAAGAGTCATGGGTCATGGTGGAGAGTTCTGACAAAATACGGTCCAGTGGAGAAAGGAATGGCAAACCACTTCAGTATTCTTGCCTTGAGAACCCCATGAACAGTATGAAAAGGCAGACAGATAGGACACTGAAAGAGGAACTCCCCAGGTTGGTAGATGTCCAATATGCTACTAGAGATCAGTGGAGAAATAACCTCAGAAAGAATGAAGAGATGGAGCCAAAGCAAAAACAACACCCAGTTATGGCATTGGTGGTGATAGAAGCAAATTCTGATGCTGTAAAGAGCAATATTGCATAAGAACCTGGAATGTTAGGTCCATGAATCAAGGCAAATTGGAAGTGGTCAAACAGGGGATGTAAAGAATGAACATCAACATTTTAGGAATCAGTGAACTAAAATAAAATGGAATGGTGAATTTAACTCAGATGACCAGTATATCTACTACTGTGGGCAAGAATCCCTTAGGAGAAATGGAGTAGCCATCACAGTCAACAAGAGTCCAAAATGCAGTACTTGGATTCAAAATGACAGAATGGTCTTTGTTTATTTCCAAGGCAAACCATTCAATATCACAGTAATCCAAGTCTCTGCCCCAACCAGTAATGCTGAAGAAACTGAAGTTGAATGGTTCTATGAAGACCTACGAGACCTTATAGAATTAACATCCCCAAAAGATGTCCTTTTCATTATAGGGAACTAAAATGCAAAAGCAGGAAGTCAAGAAACACCTGGAGTAACAGGCACATTTGACCTTGGAGTACAGAATAAAGCAAGGCAAAGGCTAAGAGAGTTTTGCCAAGAGAACACACTGGTCATAGAAAGCACCCTCTTCCAACAACACAAGAGAAGACTCTACACATAGACATCACCAGATGGTCAATACTGAAATCAGATTGATTATATTCTTTGCAGCCAAAAATGGAGAAGCTCTATACAGTCAACAAAAACAAGACCAGAGCTCACTGTGGTTCAGATCATTAACTCCTTATTACCAAATTCAAACTTAAATTGAAGAAAGCAGGGAAAATAACTAGACCATTCAGGTATGACCTAAATCAAATGCCTTACAATTATACAGTGGAACTGAGAAATAGACTCAAGGAATGAGATCTGTTAGACAAAGTGCCTGACGAACTATGGACAGAGGTTCATGACATTGTACAGGAGACAGGGATCAAGACCATGCCCAAGAAAAATAAATGCAACAATGTAAAACGTCTGTCTGAGGAAGCCTTACAAATAGCTGTGCAAAGAAGAGAAGTGAAAGCAAAGGAGAAAAGGAAAGATATACTCATTTGAATGCACAGTTCCAAAGAATAGCATGGAGAGGTAAGAAAGCCTTCTTCAGTGATCAGTGCAAAGAAATAGAGGAAAACAATAGAACTGGAAAGACTAGAGATCTCTTCAAGAAAATTAGAGATACCAAGAGAACATTTCACGCAAAGATGGGCTCAGTAAAGGACAGAAACGGTATGGACCTAACAGAAGCAGAAAATATTAAAAAGAGGTGGCAAGAATACACAGAAGGGCTATACAGTAAAGATCTTCACGAGTTATGATCACTCATCTAGAGCCAGACAACCTGGAATGTGAAGTCAAGTGGGCCTTAGGAAGCATCACTATAAACAAACCTACTGGAAATGATGGACTTCCAGTGGAGCTGTTTCCAATCCTAAAAGATGATGCTGTGAAAGTGCTCATTCAATATTCCAGCAAATTTGGGAAACTCAGTAGTGGCCACAGGACTGGAAAAGGTCAGTTTTCATTACAGTCCCAAAGAAAGGCAATGCCAAAGAATGCTCAAACTACTGCACAATTGCACTCATCTCACACGTTAGTAAAGTAATGCTCAAAATTCTGCAAGTCCGGCTTCAACAATACATGAACTTTGAACTTTCAGATATTCAAGCTACATTTAGAAAAGGCAGAGGAACCAGAGATCAAATTGCCAACATCCACTGAATCATCAAAAAGGCAAGAGAGTTCCAGAAAAACATCTATTTTTGCTTTATTGACTGTGCCAAAGCCTTTGACTGTGTGGATCACAATAAACTGTGGAAAATTCTGAAAGAGATGGGAATACCAGACCACCTAACCTGCCTCTTGAGAAATCTGTGTACAGGTCAGGAACCAACAGTTAGATCTGGACATGGAACAACAGACTGGTTGAAAATAGGAAAAGAAGTACATTAAGGCTATATATTGTCACCCTATTTATTTAACTTATATGCAGAGTACATCATGAGAAATGCTGGGCTGTTTGAAGCAAAGGCTGGAATCAAGATTGCCTGGAGAAATATCAATCACCTCATATATGCAGATGATACCACCCTTATGGCAGAAAGTGAAGAACTAAAGAGCCCCTTGATGAAAGTAAAAGAGGGGAGTGAAAAAGTTGGCTTCAAGCTCACCATTCAGAAAATTAAGATCATGGCATCTGGTCCTGTCACTTCATGGAAAATAGATGGGAAAACAGTGGAAACAGTGGCTGACTTTATTTTTTGGGTCTTCAGAATCACTGCAGATGGTGACTGCAGCCATGAAATTAAAAGATGCTTACTCCTTGGAAGTAAAGTTATGACCAACCTAGACAGTCTATTAAAAAGCAGAGACGTTACTTTGCCAACAAAGGTCCATCTAGTCAAGGCTATGATTTTTCCGTAGTCATGTATGGATGTGAGAGTTGAACTATAAAGAAAGCTGAGCACCGAAGAATTGATGCTTTTGAACTGTGGTGTTGGAAAAGACTCTTGAGAGTCTCTTGGACTGCAAGGAGATCCAACCAATCCATCCTAAAGGAATGGACTGAAAATCAGTCCTGAATATTCATTGGAAGGACTAATGTTGAAGCTGAAACTCCAATACTTTGGCCACTTGATGTGAAGAGCTGACTCATTTGAAAAGACCCTTATGCTGGGAAAGATTGAGGGCAAGAGGTGAAGGGGATGACAGAGGATGAGAAGGTTGGATGGCATCACTGACTCAATGGACATGAGTTTGAGTAAACTCCTGGAGCTGGTGATGGACAAGGCGGCCTGATGTGCCACAGTCCATGGGATCACAAAGAGTTGGACATGACTAAGTGATTGAACTGAACTGAAGAGGATTTTAGGGCTTCTCATGTAGCTCAGATAGTAAAGAATCTACCTCCAATGAAGAAGACTCAGGTTTGATCCCTGGGTTGGGAAGATCCCTTGGAGAAGGGAATGACAATCCACTCCAGTGTTCTTGACTGGAAAATTCCATAGACAGAGGAGTCTAGTGGGTTACAGTCCATGGAGTCACAAAGAGTTGGATATGACTGAGAAACTAACACACACAATAGGATTTGGGAGATAGAAGAGGTCTCTAAATGCAGCGGTCATTTTCAGGCCTGTTATTACCAGACCTAAAATATTTTTCAGACTGTGTGTGCCCTAATGTCAATTTAGTATTAAATCTCATCTTCACAAAAGCCTCCATAGATGGTGCAAATAATGCTACAGGTTATGACAAGATCCTGGTGCCCACCTGTACACTCACTACTTACTCCACCACCACACCACTGAGCCAGAATCTGGGGCACTAACCTATAATATTACCAAGATTATCAGGGTACTTCCCTCTCTTTTTTCCCCTTCCATTGTTTGATCTTTAGCTGTTTTACTCATTTACATTTTGGGTAAACTGAGTATTTGAAAAGAAAAAGAATGATATCTCGTCTTCAAAAAGGGAAAAAATAGAATAAATTTGTTTTAGCTTTGAGACAAAATTTAAGTTAAAAACCAGAAACTAATCAGCAATGCACTTGTGTTGGGAACTAAAATTGGACTTATTATTATTCCTTCTCTTTTGTCTGCAGATACCTGGAACTAGAAAATTTTCTGATATTTCCTGTCCTTTCCAGGTAATAATCTTGTTTTAGATGTAATTTCCCAGGTGGACAGACAATTTTTGACATCTCCCCTTATCCAACTCCATCTTCACTCCTTAACAAACAAATTTTAAAAAACAGTGGAGAAAAACACATCAGGAAAATGGTAGTTTATTTATGAAAAACATACACTTTCTTTCTTGTAAGTGTTGTTTTCAAGTTAGAATTTCAACTGAAAAGTGTCATTTTCCAGTGGGGAGAAGTATTCACAGACTCTCACCAATTAAAGAGATGGCATACAGATGCCTTCATTTTGTAAATGAAGAAAGTGAGTCTGATAAGGTTTGTTTGTTTGTTTTTCCTTTTGCTCTATATCTTCTTTTCCTTCCAGCTTTATTGAGATATAATTGGCAAACAGTTATTGTGTGAGTTTAAGTTGTAAAACATAATGATCTTATTTACACACATCATGAAATGATTTCCACAATAAGTTTAGTGAACATTCATCATCTCAGACACAAAATTAAAGAAATAGAATAAAAATGTGATGAGTCCTCTTAGGCTTTACTCTCTCATCAACTTTCATGTATAATATATAGGAATGTTAATTATATTTATTATTTGATACATTGCATCCCCAGTTTTATGTTAAAGTAGAAGTTAACTTTTGACCCCCTTCTTTTAACTACACTTCCCTCAACCCCCTGTCTCTGGTAATCACAAAGCTGATCTCTTTTCCCATGAGTTGTTACTTTTCTTTGTATGTTTTTGAAAAGTGACTGACCTGCAACACCTTACTAGTTCCCAGTATATGACATTGAGATCTTTTCAATACATTTCAAAATGATGACCACTGACATGTAGTTATATTATGTCATCAAACATATTACTTAGTTATTGACTATATTCCCCACACAATGCATTTCATATCTATGACTCCTTTATTTTGCAACTGGAAAGTTTGTATCCCTTAATCTTCACCCCTCACCTATTTCTCTCCTTCCTCCATCTCTATTTCTTACAGTAATCAACTGTTTCAGTCTGTATCTATAATTCTGTTCTGTTCTGTTATTTGTTCATTTGTTTTTTAGGTTCCATATGTAAGTTAAAACATACAGTGTATGCCTTTATCTATCTCACATATCTCACTTAGCTCAATACCCTCTGTGTCTGTTTATGTTGTCACAAATGACAATATGTCATTAATTTTTACAGCTGTAAATATATATATATATATATAAACATATAAATACTCATATACATATATATATGCACATGCACACACCACATCATCCATATCTATTCATCTATCAACGGTCACTTACTTGGGTTGCTTCCATATCTTAGCCATTGTTAATAATGCTGCAGTGAACATAGAAAAACATAAATATTTTCTAATTAGTGTTTTTGCATTTTCAGATAAATTCCCAGGTGTGGAATTGCTGGATCATATGGTAGTACTATTTTTAGTTTTTTGAGAAATCTCTATATTGTTTTTCAGAGTTCCTGCAATAATTTACATTCCCACAACAGTGCACAAGTTTTTCTTTTTCTCCAAGCCCTCACCACAATTTTTATATCTATTTAGATCTTCTACTCACTTTTTGAATGGGTTATTATTTTTTTTATATTAAGCAGCATCTATATTAGGCTGCATTTTATATTAAGCTGTTGTATACTTTTGAAATTAACTCTTGTCAATTGCATCATTTGCAAATATTTTCTCCCGTTCTGAGAGCTGTCTTTTTCTTTTGTTTATGGTTTCCTTTGCTGTGCCAAAGCTTTAAAATGCAATAGATTCCATTTGGTTCTTGTTTTTATTTTCATTACTCTAAGAGGTTGATCAAACAAAATCTTGCTGTGATTTATGTCAAAGAGTGTTCTGCTTATATTTTCCTCTAAGAGTTTTATAATGTCTGGCCTTAAGTTTAGATCTTTAATCCATTTTGATCTTATTTTTGTGTATGGTGTTAGGGAGTGCTCTAAATTCATTTTTTAACATGTAGCTGTCTAGTTTTCCCAACACCACCTATTGAAGACTGTCTTTTCTCCATTGTATATTCTTGTCATAGATTAGGTGACCATAGGTGCATGGGTTTATCTCTTGGCTTTCTATTCTGATACATTGATCTATATTTTATTTCTTTTTCTTGCCTTATTGCTAGAATTAGGACTTCCAACACAATATTAAATTAAAGTGATGAGAGTGGTGATTCTGATACTAGGCGTGGGCTTATCATATACGGCAATTATTATATTGAGGAATGTTCCCTCTGCACCCACTTTATTCAGAGTGTTTATTGCAAAAGAATGTTGAATTTTTTCAATAGCCTTTTCTGCATCTATTGAGATGACCATGTTTTCTTCAACTTGTTAATATGGTGGACCACGTTGATTGCTTTGCTGACATTGAACCATTCTTGCATCCCTGGGATAAATTCCACTTGCAGGTTGTCTGACTCTTTCAATATATTATTGAATTCAGTTTAATAATATTTTGCTTAGGATTTTTGCATCTATGTGAATTGGTGTCATTGGCCTGTAATTTTCTTTTTTATAATATCTTTACTTGATATTGGTATCAGGATTATGCTGGCCTCATAGCATGAGTTTGGAAAGCATTCTTTCCTCTGCAATTTTTTTTGGAATATTGTGATAAGAATAGCTGTTACATCTTCTCTAAATGTTTGGCAGATTCATCTGTGAAGCTCTCTGGCCTGGACTTTTGTTTGTTGTGAGGTTTTTTATTACTGATTTAATTTCAGTACTGGTAATTGGTCTGTTCATATGTTCTGTTTCTTCCTGGTTCAGTCTTAGGAGTTTTTACATATCTAGGAATTTGTTTATGTCTAAGTTGTTCATGTTAAATAATGTCTCATAATAACATCTTATGAATCTTTGTGGTGTCAGTTGCAACTTCTCCACTTTAATTTCTGATTTATTGATTTGGGCACTCTTTTTTTCCTTAATATATCTGGCTATTGATCAATTTTGTTTATCTTGCAAAGAACCAACATGGGTAGACCTAGAGGGTATGGTGCTTAGTGAAATAAAATAGATAGAAAAAAAAAACAAATACTGTATGTTATGGCTTATAAGTAGAATCTAAAAGAAGAATATGAATGTACATAACAAAACAAAGACAGATTCAAGTTTGGTTTGGTAAACAAATTCACATGATTGAAGGCGACATGAACAATTCACTGGTGAACAAATACGTTTGTAATTATAGGAGGTAAAAATTCTTATGAACTACACAGATGAAACTGGGTGAAGAGCCAGCAACTAAGGCCTGAATGAAGTAAGGGAGCAAATCTCACCAGGATGTGGGGTGGAGAGGAGGCCCAATCACTGCACAGCAACTGCACATGGCGTGGGGGCAGGGCTGTGTGTCATATTATCCCTCTCCTCCCCTAGCTGCCTACATAGTCCTTCTCATCTCATAGCATTCGATATATTCAGTCTCAGAAAACACTTACAGCTCCTCAAAAGCAGAACTGATGCTATGGGAGCTTGGATTATTTTCTTTTTTATAATCTCAAATGTCCTCTGTTAAACTAAGAATTACATATTCAAAGATCTGCAACAGTACATGCAAGTGTTTAAACTCTACAGCCAGATAAAATACTTTCTAAGCTATTCCAGTTTAGACCAGAAAGTGTGGTATTTGGGCATTTATAATGTGTGTGTGTGTGTGTGTGTGTGTGTGTGTGTGTGTGCGTGTGCATAGGAGAGAGAGAAAAACTGGGAGAGAGGGAAGAAGAGATAATTCAGACCACAGCAGCTTTGCATGTTACGGATGAAATAATTTGTTTATGATTGCTCAGAAGAGATATTTACCCAACGAAGTTATAGCAACATCGAGACGCCACTCTGACTTTCAAGTTCAAGGTCTGTTGAGACAAGTCCTGACAGCCACACTGAGATGGTGTGGGAGAGCATGTCCACATGGTTTTCTACGTTCCGATTCACTGCACTGGGCACCAGCCTAACCCAGATGTCCAGCCCCTTCTTACAGTCTGCATTTCTGGGACTTTGTAAAAAGAAACACAGCAAACCCATAGCCAGAGTCACCTTGATCAGAGAGAAGGGAGATGATATAGAGTCGGAGATCTCTTAGACGGAATTGATGACCAGGATTTTTAATTGAGAATTATGGTACTCTGGAAGACTGGACGATGCATCTTCTTTCTGATATTTCCCCCGTCCATGGGATTTTCCAGGCAAGAGTACTGGAATGGGTTGCCATTGCCTTCTCCAACTACGTAGAACTAATTTTATAGCCAGGGCTTCCCCGGTGGCTCAGCTGGTAAAGAATCCACCTACAATGCAGGAGAGTGCCTACCATGTGGGGAACTTGGGTTCTATCCCTGGTTCAGGAAGACCCCCTGGAGACGGTAATGGCAATCCATTCCAGAATTCTTGCTGAGAAATCCCATGGATGGAGGAGCCTGGCAGGCTATAGTCCATGGGGTCACAAGAGTCGGACACAACTTAGTGACTAAACCATCACCAGCACCAGAGTTTTATATCCATTTTCTGCTCTTTATTTAGGAAATCTGCTGACTTCAAAATTTCACTCTCTTATACAAATAGAAGTGATCTCTCCCAATATCTTGGAGCTGCCTCAATGGCAGCTTTTGCTCTGAAAAATAAGGTTTATGAGCTCAGTGCAATTCCCCTGTAAGATAAAGTCTTGACCATCCCACTGGACTCCTAGGCTTGAGCATATTTTCTGTAGATCTGTGAGAGGACCTCAGACTAGGCAACATGTGACCCACCCATAACTTACCCACACTTCACTGGAACAGAGAGTGCCCACTGCTATTCCTTCAAGCTATGCCTAGGGGTATCTCTCTACCATCCTCCAACTTGTAGCTGGAACTGCAGCTTCTCCAGTTCTTCACCAGACTGGTGCTCTCTCTCCTTTCTGTGACACTTTTGTTTCTTTCAAAGTTAGGAATGACTCCTTTCTCAGAGAAAGACCTTATATTGATAGTCTTCCTTTCAATGGCATGGGAATTTCAAGTACCAACAAATAAACAATGCTGTGAAGGGTCCTTATTGCCCTTTTAGTTCCAGAGACAGGAAAGATCTTTCAGTCACTTGCCCTACTTTCACTCTTGGCTTGAAGATGAGGATC
The DNA here is from genome assembly GCA_006408675.1 of Madoqua kirkii. Classification (NCBI taxonomy): domain Eukaryota; kingdom Metazoa; phylum Chordata; class Mammalia; order Artiodactyla; family Bovidae; genus Madoqua; species Madoqua kirkii. The sequence continues at coordinate 18,399 of SJYC01000888.1, forward strand.
CAGTTATCTGAACAGTTTGATTTTATCTTTGTATATAAAGCAGGTCACTTTATCTTTGTGAATAAATAACAGGGAGAGGTGACTGCTACCTGCAGCAAAGCCCACCGTGACGAGAGTGTTTTGATCTTTTAATCAATTTATTTACAACAGGTATATAAATGACCACAAATTTCCTTTCATTTGGAGCTCTTAAAAGTAAGCACTTTTCTTCAAAAATTATTTAATAGAAACACTGAAAAACAGCAAACACCCTTTAAAAAGGAAATTTTCAAATGGATTTTGCAGATATCCCATATTTTTTTTTTTAATCTCTGGTTGAAAATACGTAATTTATCTTCTTAAGAAACAAGGATAATTGCTTGAGATAACAAATGACCCTACTCTATATTGCTCTAATTTCCCTTGAAAAGAAAAGAAATATTACATGATATTGTCAAAATATCCCCCCAAAAGCATTAACTCCAAGAGTAACCTATAACAATGAAGATGAGTGTGTATGGCAGGGTAGACCACCTTGTCTCCCTCACTGTGGAGTTCCACATTCTTGAGTGGTCCCCACTGTTCCATTGCTAGACATGCTACTAACATGGTAGCACAAAGGCCATGTGAGCTGTCCATGGGAAGTTCAGGGAAATAAAAATTGCTACTACATGGAAGATAAACTAATATCCAATGTATCCTCACTTTCCTGACTTATTTTTTTTCCCCACACTCATGCAGCTCAGTATCAAAACACAACCCAATCAAAAAATAGGCATAAAATCTAAATAGACATTTCTCAAAAGAAGAAATACAGATAGCCAAGAGGCACATGAAAAGATACTCAACATCACTAATTATTAATTCAAATCAAAACTTTTGAGCTGGCCACAAAATTTGTTTGGATATCATCTCACATTGGTTAGAATGGACATCATCTAAAAAGTCTTCAAACAATAAATGCTGGAGAGGGTATGAATAAAAGGGAAGCCTCCTACACTATTGGTGGAAATGTAAATGGGTACCATCACTATGGAGAATAATATGGTGATTCCTTAACAAACTAAAAATGGAGCTAACGTATGATCTAGCAACCCTACTCCTGGGCATGTACCCAGTGTGTGTGCATGCTGAATCACTTCAGTACCGTCCGACTCTTTACGACCCTTTGGACCGTAACCCACCAGGCTCCTGTGTCCATGGGATTCTCCAGGCAAGAATACTGCGGTGAGTTGCCACGCCCCCTTTGAGGGGATCTTCCTGACCCAGGGATTGAAACTGAGTCTCTTAAATCTCCTGCTGTGGCAGGCATGTTCTTTACCACTAGCACCACCTGGAAACCCAGTATACCCAAAGAAAGCCATCACTCAAAAGGATATATGTACCCCAATAGTCAATTCAGCATTGATTACAATGGAAGACATGGAAGTCAAGACATGGAAGCCATCTAAATGTCCATCTAGAAAGAAATAGACAAAGAAGACATAGACAAACACAACGGAATATTCAGTTCAGTCGCTCAGTCGTGTCCTGCTCTTTGCGACTCCATGAATCGCAGCACACCAGGCCTCCCTGTCCATCACCATCTCCCAGAGTTCACCCAGACTCATGTCCATCGAGTCAGTGATGCCATCCAGCCACCTCATCCTCTGTCATCCCCTTCTCCTGCCCCCAATCCTTCCCAGCATCAGAGTCTTTTCCAATGAGTCAACTCTTCACATGAGGTGGCCAAAGTACTGGAGTTTCAGCTCTAGCATCATTCCTTCCAAAGAAATCCCAGGGCTGATCTCCTTCAGAATGAACTGGTTGGATCTCCTTGCAGTCCAAGGGACTCTCAAGAGTCTTCTCCAACACCACAGTTCAAAAACACCAATTCTTCGGTGCTCAGCCTTCTTCACAGTCCAACTCTCACATCCATAGTTGACCACAGGGAAAACCATAGCCTTGACTAGATGGACCTTTGTTGGCAAAGTAATGTTTCTGCTTTTCAATATGCTGTCTAGGTTGGCCATAACTTTTTCTTCCAAGGGGTAAGCATCTTTTAATTTCATGGCTGCAGTCACCATCTGCAAATATTACTTGGCTAAAAAAAAAAAAAAGAATGAAATAATGTCACTTGCAGCCCAAATGGATGGACCTGGAGATTATCATACCAAGTAAGGTATGTCAGACAGAGAAAAACAAATATATGATATCATTTATATTATTATGTGGAATCTAAAGAATTGGTAAAAAATTGACCTACTTACAAAACAGAAGTTGAGTCACAGGCTGTAGAAAACAAACTTGAGGTTAGCAGGGCTTAAATTAGAGGGAGGGATAAATTGGGAGATTGAAACTGACATACATACTACTATATATAGAATAGATAATAAGAATATGCATAGTACAGGGAACACTATTCAGTGCTGTGTAATGACTTACATGGGAATAGAACCTAAAAAAGAATGGACATATATGTATGTGTATAACTTACTCACTTTGCTGTACAGCAGAAACTAATACAATATTATAAATTAATCGTATTCAATAAAAATAAAACAAGTAAATAATCATATGCTACATTTTCACATTTTAGTATGAGAATATTGTATTTATATCTATTTCTAGACTGTTCTACTGCTCTGTTTATCCTTCTTCCAGTACTTAATCATTTTTGTTATTATAGCTTTATATTTAGTACAAAGGAGAGCTATTGTCATTGGAGAAGGAAATGGCAATCAACTCCAGTGTTCTTGCCTGGAGAGTCCCAGGGTCGGGGGTGCCTGGTGGGCTGCCATCTCTGGGGCTGCACAGAGTCGGACATGACTGGAGCGACTTAGCAGCAGCAGCAGCAGCAGCAGAGCTATTGTCTCTGCTATGAGAGTGTTGGGGTTGCTGTAAACTCAGAACCCTAGGACAGTAGTTACACCAGTCACAAGCTAGTTGAGTATGTTCAAATATATTCTGCCAAAATTCATTTATCTCATGAATATAATATCATGAAATATAATTAATATAATATATCCAAGTGTGTCTTGATAAATTGGTAAGCCATCACAAATGTAACAGAGCCCATAAATACAAGCATGTTACAATACTAGAAAGTTAATATGTGCTCTGTGACTAGATCATAAGGAAGAATCACATGATCATCTCTGTAGATGATGGAAGAAAATGTCATTTAATTCAATGCTACATTTATTTTGAGAGTATAATTTTCTTAGTAAACTAACATAATTGAAGATGCAAATCTTAAACTGAAAACCAGCAGCGTTCTTGCTAGTCAATGCACTTGGACAAAATAACAGAAAACACAGAACATTTTAAAAGATTCTATTGCTTTTGATTTTCTAATTTGCTAACTTTCCCATATATCTTTATCAGTCTTTTCCTTTCACCTTCCTTAGATTCAGTTTCTTTTTTTTTACACCTTCTTCAGTTTTCTTTCGGAGAAGGCAATGGCAACCCACTCCAGTACTCTTGCCTGGAAAATCCCATGGACGGAGGAGCCTGGTGGGCTGCAGTCCATGGGGTCACTAGGAGTTGGACACGACTGAACGACTTCACTTTCCCTTTTCACTTTCATGCTTTGGAGAAGGAAATGGCAACCTACTCCAGTGTTCTTGCCTGGAGAATCCCAGGGACGGGGGAGCCTGGTGGGCTGCCGTCTCTGGGGTCGCACAGAGTCAGACATGACTGAAGCGAGTTAGCAGCAGCAGCAGCAGCAGTTTTCTTTAGTGGATTACTTTTCTTTCTTCTTTATTGTTTTGTGACGTCAGTCTTTGAGGTATGAATTTTCTTATAAGAAAAGTTCTAGGTGTATTCTACATCTTTACCACATCTCATGAACTCTAACAAACACTTTTTCTCTGATCATTTTAACATCTCTGAGATATAAATTTGTCTCATAATTATCAACAGCATCTCATCATCACTGTGACCAGGAAGCAGAGGTGATACGGCTGTCACAGCACAAACTTGAGCATATGTTTACTATTTTCACTACTTTACTTGAGATGTCAGCACTACTGGTAATTGCCATTGAAATGTCTTCAAAAGTTTCCCCTCTAATTTGGCATTGAAATAAAGTATTATGGATGCAGAATACGTGGAAATATATCAGCAGGGCACACATTTACATCAATAGTATACATTTTAATATTAGACAAAGAGCTGCAGTTCTATATTTTCTTGCAAAGCAACGACTGAATACGTTACTGTGTCTAAGAAGAGAATGTATCTCCAAGTAGATTAAACTGTGTTACATTTTGTTCCTGAGATCATGAAAAAGGATTGCCCATCAACACTAAACAAAGAACCAAATAAAGGGGAAATTGCCAAATCCCTTGGAACAGAGAGAAGAAATTTCAAAGCAAAGAGAGCTGGTATGTCTCATACATGCATAATGCAGGACAATTTTCAAAACATCAAATAGCAATTTGACCGAGACTTCCTGCTGATTTTGAACAGAAGCTGCTTAAATTCTGGTTACATATGATCCAATTGAAAAAAAAAAATTATGAGTTTGATCAAATAAGAAATCCTGCTGAAATATCAGCATTCTTTGTCATGCCTTTGAATTATACCCCAAAAGCTAAAGGTGGTTTAGCATTTAGCAAAAAGAAAAAGTTATGTGCACAGCATATAAGAGTAGTAATTATTGTTTTATCATACTCTGTATAACTTTTGCTAGCCAGAATTTGCCATGATATTTAGTTATAAACCACAGAACGATATCTGATAATGAGATGTTCCTCCGAGATCTATTAGGCAAGCACAGAAAAATGGAAGAACAATGGTTGAGCTGATGGAGAACTGGCTAAATGCCATCTGGAAAAGATGTGCAGGTGAGTCTTAAAAGAGAACTAGGGGTTTTCCAGGAAGATGAAGAAGGGACTTCACTACAAACCAGGGGAAGAGAATAAGAGAGATACAGAAGAAAGTGAATTCATTTGGAGAAAGAAAGATTTAGTTTGGAATGGAGCTTCTACATGGCAAGAGACATGTCTGTTTGGTCATACCCTTCCAGTTACATCAGGGTAATCCAGTACATATTATATGTAGATTCTGGTAGTGGAGACTTTTAAGGATGCCACAGCCTTAATCACACTATTTGAGATGTGGCCTAATTTTGATTCTGTTCCTCTATTTTCCCCCATGCCTATCACAGAGCTTGTTGGACATCCAAGAAATATTCTAGAGTTGAAAATAAAATCATATAATTTTGTAGCTTCACCATTCCCCTCAAGAATGCTGACAATGTATTGAGTGGTGGCCTCATTTGCCCAAAATTTTCATGAGCCAGTTGGCAAGGTTCATTGCCAAACATTGGATGAACTATATTTATTTCTTCTTCAGGTTGCTTGCTTTCCCACTATATGCATGTGCTCTCTCAGGTCCCTCCACAGTACCCTACCCTTCTCCATACTCCATGCTCCTCAGTTTCTGCTTGTCCCCTTCCCTGCCATTTTATACAAACCCATGTAATGGTGAGTCGTAAAAGCATTACAGTCAACTTTAAGGTAACATTTCCTCTGAGTAGTGGTACTTTGGTTATCAGCTCACTCGATTTCTAGGAGCTAAAGAAATTCTACAACTCATCTGTGTAAAATCATCATTGGTGAGATCATATTTAAATCTTCTTTAGATCTTCTTGGTTTAAGCAAAAGCCAAGGAAATTATACCTTCTCCCCATTACCACCAAATAAATGAAAATAAAACAGAACTCAGTCTTGGCTCAGAGGTTAAATTGAAGCTCTTACATTAACAGGAAAGAAATGTTTGATATGTGCGTTATAAATATCTAGGATAATTATTTATTCTGACCTGGGAAGTTTCAGTCTATCCAATTTAAGATGAAAGATCTCTCCAAGACTAGATGTAGAGAGGGTATGGTATGGAGAGATACAGACAGACAGATGGATATACAGATAAGACATTGGCTGTAAAACATAGTATTGCTTTAGCTTTAAGCAAAAGTCTTGTTCATTTAACAACAAATATAGGCAAAAAAAACTTTCATCTTTTCTAGATTTACATTATTATTGAGACTATGGGTAGCACCTTTGCTTCAAAGAAAATTTCTGTTTCACAGAACTAGGATTGATTACCAGTTTGTGCTGGCCAAGGAGAGATACTGAATACAGTACCCTGATTTACCATGTCACTAATTTGGCAACAGAAGATTATTCTTAAGGGAGTGAAAGAAAGCCACCATTTTTCTTCTGCATCTTTAAAGCCAATGTTTTTGCTTCTTGAAAGAGAAGCAGTGTCACAAATTTCATTACTATAATACAAACTCTAAAATCTGGCAGGGATGTTAAAAGCACCTAGTCTAATCTCCTCATTTTACGAATGAGAAAAAATAAAAATATTTTCTTGTTCCAGACTTTACAACACCCTGGTGACAAAGCCAGGACAGAACCCAAGTTCTGACTTTTTGCAACTAATCTGCTAAAGAATCTTATGGACCAAGTACTATCTATCAGAGACATTTCAGTCTCCCATATAGCCACAGACTGGGCTGCAGTAAAATTCAAGATTGCTTAAAAGGTCTCCTTCCTACAAGTGGATGGACTTAGGAACTACAAATAGAAAAAAATATTGAGATAAGTTATTTGGAGAAATTTGTGATTGAATCTGAGACATAAAAAAGTCTTATCACTGCACAAAGGCTGCTGAGTCAAGGTAGTTCTGAGAAAAAGAGAGATGACCCATGTCCGCATGCATCTCTGCATTTTCCAGATGAGGAAACTGAGGCATGGGGAAACCCCAACAAAACCACATAGCCAAAGAAGAAGTAGGTCCCAAGCAAAGACTTCTCTTTCCTGGCCTGCATTCAGCAACCCAAAGCCGGAGTCATTTTCTGAGGCACTCATGATTCAGTGAGAACACCAGCTCAATCAATAAATAATACAGAGAACTGAGAGACTGAGGTCTCTCAGCAGTTCTACCAAGATCCATTAAGAGTAATTTCAGCCCCCTCTTGAATTGCAGCCCTTTTTTCCTGAGTTCTGCCAGAGGCCTTTATTTTATCTGTTCTTGCATTTTGGACAGCCTCCTTTGCTGGCTGTGGGGTGGTTTTCATCATCTCATTTCATTTGGTTCTTTCAGTCTGTTTCTGTGATTGGTGTGGGCTGGAAACGGACTCCAAACGTGCCCGAATGGGAGGAAGGAGGACTCTCTCAACAGCTCAGCCTGTCCTCCCCTTGGACAAGAGTCTTGCATCTCCAGCTGGGAGCACCCCCATGAGCCTCGGACATCACTTCCGTTCTCACTCCAGCCGCACTCATTCTGTCATTGCTTGCAGGCCATGAGATACTTCCTAACTCAGCAGACGCTCTTCAGGCTTAACTTAGAGAAGAGGAGTGCCTGCTGCTTATAGGGTTCCAATCAGTTTCAAACCCACACAATTAATCAGCCAGTCAAACAACAACTCTTAGTTGGACCGCTCCTAGGCATCTGGCATTTTGAGAAGTCAAATAATGAGCCCAGTGGGTTCAGAGGGTCTGGAAGTATTCCTCACTGACTTCTACAGCCTTGTTCCTGCATGGATGGATAGGATTCCTTCTCAGACAAGGCAGATACATTGATCAAGGTCATGCAACTGCTCTGGTTCAGAAATTGACTAGCGAGACTATGTATAAAATAGATAACTAATGAGAACAAATCCTATCCTTTCTCCGGTGGATCTTCTTGACTCAGAAATCGAACTGGGGTCTCCTGCATTGCAGGTGGATTCTTTACCAGTTGGGCTACCAGGGAAGCCCCATAGCACTGGGAACTCTACTTAATGCGCTGTGGTGACCTGAATGGGAATGGAGTTCAAAAGGGAGAGGATGTATATATATGTATGGCTGATTCATTTTGCTGTACAGTAGAAACTAACACAACATTGCAAAGTAACTATACTCTAATAAATATTAATTTTTAAAAAGGAACTTGAAATCAAAGCAAAGTATGTCTACTACACCACAGTACTTTTTATCACACACAATTTTCTAAGACATCGCAGTGCTAATCTCCAAAATAGCATGCTGTGATTTGCACAGTCTTTTATGAAACAGCACCTAACTATACCATTTTCCTGCTAGCTGCTCCCCAGAATTCAATATGGACTGCGCTTTGCAGGAGAAAGTTGTCACGATTCCAGTGATGAGAAAGGCATACTTTAGAAGTCTTGAAAAACTGACAGCCCCTGCTAAGCGTGCCTCGGCTACACTTTATCTCGCTGAGTTAAAGCTGGGTAACATACCTGTTCCTGGCAGTGACTCCACAGTGCTTACATTTCTTTCCTCACCACAGCATGATGGAAACTGTGCCGCTCTATTTCTTTCAGAGGACATATCCTTTTACAACAAGAGCTCTGGAAACAGTCTGGCCATTCTACTGGTGGAGGCTTGTAAGGCGCAAGGCTGCTGGATTCTGAACTGTGCTTCTGGTAGAAGTGAAATAGTAAGTATTAGTTGCTCAGTCATAGCTGATTTTTTATGATGCCATGGACTGCAGTCCACCGGGCTCCTCTGTCCATGGAATTCTCCAGGCAAGAGTACTAGAGTGAGTAACCATTCTCTTCTCCAGGGGATCTGCCTGACCCAGGGACTGAATCCAGGTCTCTCACATTGCAGGCAGAGTCTTTACCATCTGAGCACCCAGAGAAGCCCAGAAGTGGAGTAACCTTCCCCTAAGCCAGAGCCCTGGGAAAGTCTGAGGCAGAGGACTGGTGTGGACTGACTTGAAACTGTTTGCTTGGAGCGCTAGTGAGGTTTCTGAAAGGACTAAAACAGCGCCCTGGGTGCTGTGACTCTACCCATCTACCGTATTTTAACTAATAAAGGCAACAGAGATTTCCTCAGATTTTCAGAGCCTCTCTACCATCAGGTTCTGATTTACTTCTTAATAGGTAGGAATTCAAGTCAAGTCAGGAAGTTATGTTATTGGACTAGGGCTTTTTCAAGTTCCGCATTGTTCAGAAAGCTGTTCACCATTATGACCTTATACATCTTACTGTAGACTCAAGACCTAAGACCTTAAGGATAGTAATAGAAGATATCAAGTAACTAAATGCCATGATGAATGGTTCCAGCAATACATGCTTGAATAATGTGGGGAAAAAAGAATTGTGTGAAACAATTTGGGTGGGTTTTTTTGTTTGTTTATTGGGGGTTTTGAGTGAGGCTTTATTGAGAACCCAGTATGAACCTAGTGTATAGGGAGGAGAGGAGAGTGGAGATTTCAGGCTTCAGGAATGAACATGTGAAGAGGGTGTGGGCTCCTCTGGACCATAGCTGTGCAGGGTCATTTTCTGCCCCTGTCCCAGTGCCAACAGAGGCCAAGAGACCTGCCTGGAGGACAGCTTTCACTGTCCGGAGCTGACTTCTTGCAAAAGACACTTAGGCAATTGTATTTTCATTCTGTCAAAAATAAAAACTCTTGAAGAAGCTTACAAGCCAGTTCAGGTCAGTTGAAAGAACTGCGTTACATGACAAATGAAGGGAAGCACCATTTTCACATAAAGATGTATTGTAACCAAGTGTCTCCCTTGGGCATTAATCTTGGAATTCTATCAAAAAACCAACAGTAATTAACTTTGCTCAGCATTATTCTTGCATGAACCAATAGTTTCTATAACTCATGATTTAGTGATTCTCTAGGATTTTTTTTTAATTTATTTTACTCTTTTAAGTTGAATTATTGCATCACAAAGGAGAGAGAGATTAACATATGTGAGGACTTTTGAGGGACACATACGTGATATGAACTGTAATTCTGCTACCAGTTATGAGACTTTGAGTAAAAAAAATGTCATTCTTTGATGCTTCATTTTCTGGACAACTACATGCAATATAATACTTGCCTGATAGGAATGATGGGACATTAAGTAAGATAATGTAAAAACACATGACATACGGTAGTCATTCAATAAATTAGAAGGAATGTCATTCTTATCTAATTCTATAAGTATTTCCTCTATTTATGAGATTTGGGAAAGGGGCATCATAAGAATCTTTCATTATTTTTGTTAGATACCAACACACACCAAAAGTCACTATGATCAGATCAATATGGTATTGGTAAAAGAACAGATTTGTAAATAGAATAAATAATTCTGAAGTGGAAAATATAGTGTACACATAAACACACACATACATATATACACACACACATATATATCAGTTCAGTTCAGTTGCTCAGTCATGTCTGACTCTTTGTGATCCCATGGACTGCAGTACACCTGGCCTCCCTGTCCATCATCAACTCCCAGAGTTTACTCAAACTCGTGTCTATTGAGTCGGTGATGCCATCCAACCATCTCATCCTCTGTTGTCCCCTTCACCTCCCACCTTCAATCTTTCCCAGTATCAGGGTCTTTTCAAATAAGGCAGTTCTTCACATCAGGTGGCCAAAGTTTTGGAGTTTCAGCTTCAACATCAGTCCTTCCAATGAATATTCAGAACTCATTTCCTTTAGGATGGACTATACATAATGTTAAATATTCATTTAATTTCAGTAGAAAAAATATAGTTTTTTTTTCTAAGTATCTATATGTTTTGGTCTTCATCTAGAAGAAAAACATGGAACTCTATTATATCACCAGTAATATTAAAAAAACAATCACAAATGAATTAAGGATTTCAATATGAAAAAAATTTTAATCTTTGTAAGAAATATTTCAGAAAATACTGGTATAATGTACCCTAGCTAAATCTTTTACTCTAAAAGCTATAAAATAATGATGGCAATTGTTAACTACATAAAAATTAACAACAATCATATGAAAGTCAACAGATACAGCATAGATTTGGGTAAAAAGAATTTGTAACAAAGGAAGGCATTAATATACATACCAAACAAAAATGATCAAAAATTTAAAGAGTAGGTAAAATACATAAAATATGTAAATATAAAGCCAGTAGAAGTGTCAGTTTTGTAAGTGAGAAGATGATCAAATGCACTCCTAGTCAGAAAAATGCAAATCAAAAGGAATAATGAGGTATTACTTTATGTTTATCAGAACAGCAAAACTGTTTTAAAACTGTAAACACTGTACCAGATTTTTCCACTGGAATGAAAGCTCCACAGGCAAGCGGTATTTTTGTCAGTTTTATTCACAGCCGTAGCCTGAGTCTAAAATAGATGCTAGAAAAATAGCAGATGCTTATTCAACATTTGTGAAATGAGCAACAAGCAGCTAACAATTCTACCCTACTTACTATATACCAAGCACTAATTGCTCTGCAGGTATTAACTCATTTCATCTTCACAACACTCTTAATGATGTAAGTGCTATTTCTCCCATTGTACAGATGTGAAATCTGAGGTGCAGAGTGACACAGTTAATCAGCAGCAGAACTAGGAATACGACACAGAGTGTCTGGCGCTAGATTTTCTGCACCTGAACACAAGGGTGTATTATCCCTCCGCACATTCACTTAGCTGGTTGGGCTGTGGGGAAAGAGCATAGCCTTTATTTTTCTAAGGGCTGTGGAAATTTACTCTTTATCATTCCAACCAGCTCTCAAGATAACCCTAAAAGGCACACATTTCCCATATTTCTTGTCAGTTGTAGAAATGAGGTCCAAAAGGAAGGGAATCTATGTATATGTATGGCTGCTTCACCTTGAACTACTGGAGAACTAATACAACATTGTAAAGCAGCTATACTCCAAGAAGAATTAATTTTAAAAAATAAATGAAATAAAATTACAGTGTGCTAAGTTTAAAAAAAAGGAAGAGGATAGCCTTTTTATGAAGCAATTTGGCAAAAATTTCACCCCAAAAAGCAAAAATACCGAAAAGAAAGGATATATGCGAGGATGTTTATCATCCCATTGTTCAGTGAGTAAAATTGAAACAAAGGCAATGGCTGAATGATTTATGGTTAATACATAGCACAGAACAGTGTGAAGCTATGAACAGAGAAAACCTGGCATTATGACAGTTGATTTGGATCAGTGTCAATAATGAAGTTTTGTAAAAAAGCAAACAAGATGCAGAAATACAAAAATAATATAATTTCCATTTTGTTTAAAAAATAAAGACAAAGTCTTTATCTGTTCCTGTGTGTGTGTGTGTCTGTAGGTGTGCGTGTGTGTGTGTCTTTATGTGATTACGTTGCTAGAGAATTACTTCTGGGTTGTTACTATTGGTGGCCAGGGGCTTAGAGCTGGGCACTGACATGAGTAGAATAAGGAAAGTAGAAACTAAGCTAAAATGGGAAAAATAAAATTGTATTTTTTTAAATGTATTTGATCACATATATGCACTTATATAAAATAATGTTCAACAAAAATAACTGAAAGTATCTATTTATATTTGTTATTCCTTTTTTTTAAGTGGATTCATTTTCTTATTTTGAGTTGGAAGTTGTTTATATATTCAGAATACAAGTCCTTTATTAAATGCATTTAGTGAAAACGTTGTCTCCCAGTATGTGGTTCATCTTTTAATTTTATTAACACTATCTTTTGAAGAGTGAAAGACTTAAGTTTTGATATAATCCAAATTATCACTCTTTCTCTTTTATGTTTAAGTGCTTTTTATGAGTTGTCTAAGAAATATTTGCCTACTCCCACAGTAACAAAGTTTTTCTCCTAAGCTTTCTTGTAAACGTGTTCTTTTTGTGTTTATTCATTTCTAGTTAATATTTGTATATGGTTTGACATAAGGGCTAACATTTGCTTAAAAATCTTTAGTCATCAGGGAAATGGAAACTAACATCCCACTGAAATACCTCTACAAATCAACAGAATGGCTAAAATTTAAAAACTGGCAGTGTAAGTGTTAGTAAGAGTGATCAGCAACTGGAACTCTCATTAGTTATTGAAGGAAGTAAATGTCATAACCACTTTAGAAAATCTGACTATTTCTTATAAGTTTACCATGTGATCCACTTATCCTGTGTCCCAATAGTTCCACTTCTAATTATTTACATGAAGAGATACACACAAAAACTTACAAATAAATCTTCATACAGTTTTATTCATAGTTCCAAACTGGAATTAACACAAATTTTCATCAACAAGGAAGTAAATTAAAAAAAAACTTGTACATGCATAGTACTATTCTTTTTTTTTTTTAAAGCTGCTGATTCAAGCAATAATATAGATGAATCTCAACATCATGCTGAATGAAGAAGTCAGATATAAAAATGTACATATGTTAAAATGGCAACAGCTAGAAACTTCTAGTTATAAGATAAATACTGGAGATGTACAACACGATGACTAAATATAACTGCTGTATGATACAGAGGAAAGTTGTAAAGAGAGTAGCTCCTAAGAGTTCTCAACACAAAGAAAAACATTTTTTCTTCCTTTCTTTGGATTTGTGTAAGAAAATGGATATTAACTAAACTTACTGTGATCATCATTTTACAATATAGGTAATCAAGTGATTATACTGTATGCAGTGCTATATGCCAGTTACATCTCAAATTGGAAAAATTATATAAAAGAATAAAAGCATACATATTTTATGTCTCATTTATATGAAATCAGGCCAGTGGAGTTACGTAAGGGAGGTCTGGGGAGACAACGACTGCAGGTCCACAAATTTGAACTTTTTGGAGTGATATAGAAATGTCCTTTATCTTGACTGGGACAATGAAATGCACAGGTATATATTTGTCACACTGTTTGAACTGTACTCTCAAGATGTGTCTATTTTATTATATGTAAATCATATTGGCTTCCCATGTAGCTCAGATGGTAAAGAATCTGCCTGCAATGCCGGAGATCCAGGTTCCATCCCTGGGTTAGGAAAACCCCCTGGAGAAGGAAATGGCAACTCACTCCAGTATTCTTGCCTGGAAACTTTCATGGACAGAGGAGCCTAGTGTGCTACAGTCCATGGAGTCACAGAGTTGGATGTGATTGAGTGACTAACACACAGAAATCATATTGGAAAAGGTCAGTTTTCATTGGAATCCCAAAGAAAGGCAATACCAAAGAATGCTTAAACTACCACACAATCGCAGTCATCTAACATGTTAGCAAAGTAATACTCAATATTCTCCAAGCTAGGTTTCAACAGTACATGAACTGAGAACGTCCAGATGTTCAAGCTGGATTTAGAAAAGGCAGAGGAACCAGAAATCAAATTGCCAACATAGGTTAGGACATAGAAAAAGCAAGAGAATTCCAGAAAAAACATCTACTTCTGCTTCATTGACTACGCTAAAGCTTTTGACTATGTGGATCACAACAAGCTGTGGAAAATACTTCAAGAGATGGGAATACCAGACCATCTTAACTGCCTCCTGAGAAACCTGTATGCACTCAGGGAGTTCTCAGTTCACATACTGTTGAAACCTAGCTTGGAGAATATTGACCATTATTTTGCTAGCATGTGAGATGAGTGCAATTGTGTGGTAGTTTAAACATTCTTTGGTATTGTCTTTCTTTGAGATTGCAAGCAACCACTAGAACCAGACATGAAACAATGGACTGCGTCCAAATTGGGAAAGGAGTATGTCAAGGCTGTATATTGTCACCCTGTTTATTTCACTTGTATGCAGAGCACATCATACAGAATGCCAGGTTGGATGATGCACAAGCTGGAATCAAGACTGCTAGGAGAAATATCAATAATCTCAGATTCACAGATGACACTACCCTTATGGCAGAAAGTTATAAGGAACTAAAGAGCTTCTTGATGAAGGTGAAAGAGGAGAGTGAAAAAGCTGGCTTAAAGCCCAACATTAAAAAACTAAGATATGGCAACTGGTCCCATCACTTCCTGGCAGATAAGTGGAGAAACAGTGGAAGCAGTGACAGATTTTCTTTTCTTGGGCTCCAAAATCAATGCAGATTATGACTGCAGCTGAAATTAAAAGATGCTTGCTCCTTGGAAGAACAGCTATGACAAAGCTAGACAAGTTATTAAAAAGCTAGACATGACTTTGCCAACAAAGGTCCATATAGTCAAGCTATGGTTTTTCCTGTAATCATGTACGGATGTGAGAGTTGGACCATGAAGAAG
>SJYC01000890.1:0-15703 GCA_006408675.1 Madoqua kirkii
ACCTTCAATGTATTAATTACTCATACACATATCATTAGGCATTTAAGATATCTCAAGCTTCATCTATTACAAATAATATTTCTTATATGTAATTCCCTAACCATATCTCTGATTACAATATATTCTTAGCATACATTATATTCTTAGCATATTTGTTTAGAAGTTGAAAAACTGGGTCAAATGGTGTGATGATTACTTTTATGTGTCATTTTGACTGGGTCACAGTGCATAGATATGTGCTCCAGTAGTATTTTGGATGTTTCTATGAGGGTTTTTTGGAATAAGATGAATATTTAAATTGGTGGACCTTGAGTAAAGCAGTTGTTCTCCATGGTGTAGGTGGGTCTCAACCAATCAGTTGACAGCCTCAATAAAACCGAAGACTGACCTCTTTTGAGCAAAAGATAATTCTGCCAGGAGACAGCTTTTAGATTTCAGCTGCAGCATCAGCTCTTCCTTGGGTCTTCAGTCTGATGGGCTTTCAGACTCAAACCACAGCAGAAGATCTTTGGTCTTTAGCTTGTCAGTCCATCCTGGAGATTTTGGACTCAACCTCCTCCAATTACACAAGCCAATTCTGTAAAATAAATAAATCCCTTTTCACATATCTACACATCCTCCTAGCTCTGATTCTCTAGAGAACTCCATCTAATACAAATGGCATGAACTTCTTAAAGAGTCCAAAACGATGCTGACATCCCCAGATTATTTGGCAGTGTTTGTGAGGGGCTTCTCTTTTATTTTTAGGAGAAGGTTTTGACTCTTTTCTGATAGTCCATGGATAAAACTTGAATGTCAAGAACACAGAGAAGGAAGAACTAACTTCTTGGCTCTTAGCAAGAGATACCTCTAAGGTTGTATTGCCCTTATAGTCAATTTGTCTTTACATTTTGTACTCTAGCAGAATAAGAGAGGTTTTTATTATTTGTTTTATTTATTTTTGTTGTTATTTTGATTTCCACTGCAGGATATAAACAAAACTATACTGTAAAAGCCACAATTTTTAAAATAATATAACAATGATACAAATCAATGTCTTATTAATGCTGTTTGAAAACGAGTTCAGTTTTCTTAAGGTTTTACAATTTGGGGACATTTCCTTGTTTAAGATTAGAGGTTGGGATTTTCTATACAGATACTGGATCAAGGTGTCAACTGACTAGACTTTCCCTGGTTCCTTCTCTCACTGTATATCCTCTGGGTAACCGTTCTTATGAATGTTTACATCTTCCAGAAGCCAGAGAGCAACAAGAAGAAGCGTGGAGACATCTTCCAGGTCATTTACCAGGGAAATGGATTGATTTAATTCCATCTCTGACTTGAATCCAGGGAAAAAAATACATATCCCCTCCTAAGTCAGCCACACATTTAATGTGGATAAATACTAGTCATTTGAAGAGAAAATATTAGGAAAACAAAAGTCCTGTGTCTGGTCAGTCTGTCTGGTCAGTCACTCAGTCATATCTAACTCTTTGTGACCCCACGGACTGCAGCACGCGAGGCTTCCCTGTCCATCACCAACTCCTGGAGCTTACTCACACTCATGTCCTTCGCCTCAGTGATGCCATCCAAGCATCTCATCCTCTGCCATCTCCTTCTCCTGCCTTCAGTGTTTCCTGGCATCAGGGTCTTTTCCAGTGTGTCAATTCTTCACATCAGGTGGCAAAAATATTGGAGCTTCAGTTTCAGAATCAGTCATTCCAATGAACATTCAGGATTGATTTCCTTTAAGATTGATGAGTTTGAACTCCTTGCAGTCGAAGGGACTCTCAAGAATCTCCTCCAACATCACAGTTCAAAAGCATCAATTCTTTGGCACTTCAGTTCAGTTCAGTTCAGTCTCTCAGTAGTGTCCGACTCTTTGTGACCCCATGAATCGCATGACACCAGGCCTCCCTGTCCATCACCAACTCCCGGAGTTCACTCAGACTCACATCCATTGAGTCAGTGATGCCATCCAGCCATCTCATCCTCTGTCATCCCCTTCTCCTCCTGCCCCCAATCCCTCCCAGCATCAGAGTCTTTTCCAATGAGTCAACTCTTTGCATGAGGTGGCCAAAGTACTGGAGTTTCAGCTTTAGCATCATTCCTTCCAAAGAAATCCCAGGGCTGATCTCCTTGAGAATGGATTGGTTGGATCTCCTTGCAGTCCAAGGGACTCTCAAGAGTCTTCTCCAACACCACAGTTCAACTTAACTTCGTTTATAGTCCAACTGTCACATCCACACATCACTACTGGAAAAAGTATAGTTTTGACTGTATGGACCTTTGTTGGGAAAGTGGTGTCTCTGTTTTTTAATATGTGTCTAAATTTGTCATAGCTTTTCTTTCAAGGAGCATGAGTCTATATCTGGTATCTAACACTTACTGGCTCTTTCTGGGCATCTCATTCAGCCTGCTCCAAAGATAGGATATAGAATTATCTGTTTCTGATATGGCCCCAAGAAGATCATCAGCCCCCAGAAGTAGATAATTATATTGACAAATGTGTGTGCATGCATGCGCAGTCTCTCAGTCATGTCTGACTCTTTGCAACCCCAAGGACTATAGCCAACCAGGCTGCTCTGTACATGAGGTTTCCCAAGCAAGAACACTTGGGAGTGAGTTGCTGTTTCCTTCTCCAGGGGATCTTCCTGATCCAGAGATTGAACCCATGACTCCTGAATTGGCAGACTGATTTTTCACTATTGAGGCACTTTTGAAGCCCCATATTAGTAAAGAGTAACATGAAAAACTGCATGCTAGCTCAAAGAGTGGTATATAGGTATCTTTTTATTTAAAAGAACCAAAATAAGACAGTGTTAGAGGGTTATAGATGCCTCTTTTGGATTGGTCAGGATTCCTGATTCTGGGGGAGTCTACCACATGAAAAATACCAATATTAAATCAGAACCACAGTAGTGAGCAGGGTAAGGGATGAAATCATGGAGAGGAATATCATTAATTATTGAGAGAATTTTAAACTACCCTGCTGTTTTTTATTCTGCTTATTGTGGAAAATTCATCCAATTCCTTATTCCTCCCACTGAAATAATAGAAAAGAAAATATTTTATTTCTTTTTAACATCAGTTCAAGTAAAGAAAAGAGAGTCACACTGAAGAAAGATGATGGTAGGGTCATAGAATGATCCATAATTGTCTAAGAATCAAATTGCACAAATTTCACAGCCAAACATGTCTAGTGGTAGCAATAATTCAGACAGAAGAATAAAGAAACCATAAGGAGCTCCATTCAAGAAGAGTCTCCTTGCTATAGTCTCTATGGATTCTTACCATCTAAAGTGCATTGCATGTGAAACTGCTGATTTTAATCATCATAGTCCTCCTCATGTTGCCATTTTCCAAACAGAGGACATAGTTTCTTACTATTGAGGTTATATATATATATATATAATTTCTATTGAAGGATAGTTAATTTGAGGGCTTCCCTGGTGGCTCTGAGGTAAAGAATTCACCCGTCAGTGCAGGAGAGGCAGGTTCAATCCCTGGGCCAGGAAGATCCCCTGGAGAAGGAAATGGCAACCCATTCCAGTATTCTTGCCCAGAGAATCCCATGGACAGAGGAATCTGGCTGGCTACAGTCTATGGGGTCATAAAGAGTTACACATGACTTAGTGACTAAATAATAACAAATAGTTGATTTATAATATCATGTAAGTTTCATGTGTAAAGCACAGAGAATCAGTTATATGTATAAAACAACAATATATATTTTTTTTCAGATTATTTTCCCTTATAGGTTATTACAAGCTGTTGAGTATAGTTCCCTCTGCTATATGGTAGGTCTTTGTTGGTTATCTGTCTTAAGTCAGTTATAATCCAAAGCTTTCCAAATGAATGAGGAGAAGCTTGAGGGTAGGCACCATATCATATATATCTTCATATCTCTAGTGTGTTAGCAAGAATGCATTGGATATGATAGCTGTTCAATAAAGACTGTTTAGTTGAAAAAACATAATCAAAATGTGGGTGTCCCAAAAGAACGAATGCTTACTAAGCCCCTGATAGGAACAGAACCTTTTCCAAACTGTCTCTAACTGAGAATCAGAGTGGTAAGCATAATCAGTCCATCTAGTTAACATCAGAGATGAAATTAAAAGTGAAGGTGTTTGATTTCCAAAATCACTTGACTCTCCTCAGTTGCAAGAGGGGCTGAACAGGAAAAGTAAGTTGCCTTATCACCAACTCCCTCACTCTTTCAAGCCCTTCTTCAGCCCTAATTTATTCTCCTTTATTAAAAAAAAAAAGTAACTGTTGAGATGTTAACAGACATGTTGATACCAGACATGATTGCAGTAATTACAAAAGTATCATTCACCATCTGAAGTGAGAGGTGAATTCACATTCAAAAGAGAGAATGTGAGTAAAATGAGAACTAAAATGTACACAGATTTAGGTCATGTTGTCAATATTAATGCTGATTAGTGTTATTAGATAGCTAACACAGGGAATAAAATATGTAAAATTTGATTTGTCTATGTAAAACTAATTCTGATATGTATCTAGACTTTTTAACATTCAGTCTAATCATCATGCATTCCTGGTGGCTTGGTGGTAAAGAATCCACCTGCCAAAGCAGGAGACAGGGGTTCAATCCCTGGGTCAGGAAGATCCCATAGAGAAGGATATGGCAACCCACTCCAGTATTCTTGCTTGGGAAACCCCATGGGCAGAGAAGCCTGGCAGGCTACAGTCCATGAAATTGCAAAAAGAGTCAGACACTACTTAGCGACTACCAACGAATTTTTAAATGTGGTTTTGATTAACTTGTATGGGTTTATCTGCCTCTTGGAGCAATCTTGGCCCAAGATTGCTTTGTCTTTGGTATCTTGCCCATTGAGCTTGGATGAGGAGACGGGGAAAGCTTGCTCATTAGGTGAAGATTAATTCATGTCATCAAGAGAGGAACCATAAGGACTAAACTTCTCCTCAGTTTCTGCTGCCCTTTTCCTTTTCAATACTAAGATTTAATATTTTACATAAAAAAGAAAAAAATTCAAAACACAGGACCTACTGCAAGACTGTTGAGAAAATTACCCTTCACTTTGAAGGAACAGTCCTTTCTCTTTGTGTTTCTGCTCCTTGGATCTAGTGTTTATTCCTAAAAAAATCAAACCAATTTCATAAGGCTTCAGAGGTGTGTTTTCAACTGTCTACTGGCCTTTTTAAAAATGATTCTTCAGCAAGTTAAAGCCTCAAACAAAAGGAGAAAACACCCAAAGAAAAGTCTTATTTCAAGATATTAAAAAATAAATCATATTTTAAGAATTAATGTGTCATCTCAAGATACATCTCAAGACTCAACAAGAGTCTCAGAAGTTAGAAATATGTGCTGAATTCCTTGCTGTTAAATAAAGAGCATGTTAAATAAATGAGGATATTAAACTTGTAAACCTTCATGGCATGTTGCCTTACTAAGATATATACCTTAAAGGTACATATTGGTAAAGTATCAAACCAAGAAAGTTCACTGCGGCCTGATAAAGACACCATGATAGGCTGCTGCTGCTGCTGCTGCTAAGTCACTTCAGTCGTGTCCGACTCTGTACGACCCCATAGATAGCAGCCCACCAGGCTCCCCCGTCCCTGGAATTCTCCAGGCAAGAACACTGGAGTGAGTGGCCATTTCCTTCTCCAATGCATGAAAGTGAAAAGCAAAAGTGAAGTCGAGGCTAGAATCATATTAATAACAGACAACATAATTTTCAACAAAATTGATGTTCATCATCCAGTAAATACAAACACTGTAACCTAGATTAGTAGAAAACTATAAAGCAATGCTAGTTCACATCCTCTTTGCTTCTCATTTCTTTCCCTTCTTTTTCCTTCCACAAGATATGACTAAACCTTAATATGTGCTAAACAACATATAAGTGCTTTGGTGGAGAAGACCTGAAAAAATAACAAACAAAAGCCACATATCGGCAAATGCCAGAGAGCATGACAACAGCTCTGCAGATGAGAGCTAAGCCATACGGAGCACAGCCATCTTAAAGGAAGCAACACTGATATTAGTATCTTCAAGAACAAGCAGCCTTTATTGAAAACAACATGACTTGAAGGAAGTAGAAGGCATGGATTAGGAAAAGACTGAGAAAGTTATGCAGTGAGAGGAAAGAATAGCCTTGAAGGTAACTTGAGACATCTTGCCTTAAAAAAATACATACATAACTGTAAACTACATCCCACAGGATGAGTCAAGTGCCACAGATGACAGTTTATTATTATTTAACTCTTTACTCTGAAGAAAAAAAATTCACTTTCAGGCATTTATAATACACATCTGATTACTCTTCAGCCCTCTGTGAAGATGCACAATAACTTTGAATGTATTCTCATGGTGTAAAGTTGAATCATTAGTAATAATGAGTACAATGTGTCTAATTTTTTTTCAACCTCTACACTCTAAAATGAGGACTTCAAGCAGTGTGGCGATTCCTTAAAAAAAGTGGAAATAGAATTGCCATATGACCCAGCAATCCCACTGCTGGGGATGCACACCAAGGAAACCAGAATTGAAAGAGACATGTATACCCCAGTGTTCATTGTGGCACTGTTTACAATAGCCAGGACATGGAAGCAACCTAGAGGTCCATCAGCAGATGAATGGATAAGAAAGCTGTGGTACATATACACAGTGGAGTATTACTCAGCTGCTAAAAAGAATTCATTTGAACCAGTTCTAATGAGGTAGATGAAACTGGAGCCTATTATACAGAGTGAAATAAGTCAGAAAGAAAAACACCAATACAGTATACTAACACACATACATATGGAATTTAGAAAGATGGTAATGATAATCCTATACTTGAGACAGCAAAAGAGACACAGATGTAAAGAATAGTCTTTCAGACTCTGTGGGAGAAAGCGAGGGTGGAATGATTTAAGAGAATAGCATTGAAACATGTATATTATCATGTGTGAAACAGATCGCCAAAGTTTGATGCATGAGAAAGGCTGCTCAGGGCTGGTGCTCTGGGATGATCCTGAGGGATGGGATGGGGAGGGAGGTGGGAATGGGGTTCAGGATGGGGAACACATGTACACTCACGGCTGATTCATGTCAATGTATGACAAAAATCACTACAATATTGTAAAATAATTAGCCTCTAATTAAAATAAATGAATTAAAAAAATAAAATGAGGACTTCACTACTAATAATGATCACCCACAAAGTCTGTTGAGACTTAAACCAAGACAACTACTGACAAAATTTAATAGGGAAGCAACTAATCATTCTTAGGACTGTGGATTGACATCTCAGATAGCAGATGCTCAAATTTTGGGGGACTACAAACAACATTTTTGAGCCAGTTTCCAAGTGAGGAATCCTGATTGTACAAGTAACAAGAATCACACAAACCCAGCTTAAGCAATGAAAGGGAAAGATAAAATTGCAAGCCAGGTTTCAGCAATATGTGAACCGTGAACTTCCTGATGTTCAAGCTGGTTTTAAAAAAGGCAGAGGAACCAGAGATCAAATTGCCACATCTGCTGGATCATGGAAAAAGCAAGAGAGTTCCAGAAAAACATCTATTTCTGCTTTATTGACTATGCCAAAGCCTTTACTGTGTGGATCACAATCAAGTATGGAAGATTCTGGGAGAGAAGGGAATACCAGACCACCTGACCTGCCTTTTGAGAAATTTGTATGCAGGTCAGGAAGCAACAGTTAGAACTGGACATGGAACAACAGACTGGTTTCAAATAGGAAAAGGAGTACGTCAAGGCTGTTTATTGTCACCCTGCTTATTTAACTTCTATGCAAAGTACATCATGAGAAACTCTGGACTGGAAGAAACACAAGCTGGAATCAAGATTGCCGGGAGAAATATCAATAACTTCAGATATGCAGATGACACCACCCTTATGGCAGAAAGTAAAGAGGAGCTAAAAAGCCTCTTGATAAAAGTGAAAGAGGAGAGTGAAAAACTTGGCCTAAAGTTCAACATTCAGAAATAGAAGATCATGGCATCTGGTCCCATCACTTCATGGGAAATAGATGGGGAAACAGTGAAAACAGTGTCAGACTTTATTTTTTTGTGCTCCAAAATCACTGCAGATGGTGACTGCAGCCATGAAATTAAAAGATGTTTAATCCTTAGAAGAAAGGTTATGACCAACCTGGATAGTATATTCAAAAGCAGAGACATTACTTTGCCGACTAAGGTCCGTCTAGTCAAGGCTATGGTTTTTCCAGTTGTCATGTATGGATGTGAGAGTTGGACTGTGAAGAAGGCTGAGCACCAAATAATTGATGCTTTTGAACTGTGGTGTTGGAGAAGACTCTTGAGAGTCCCTTGGACTGCAAGGAGACCCAATCAGTCCTTTCTGAAGAAGATCAGCCTTGGGATTTCTTTGGAAGGAATGATGCTAAAGCTGAAACTCCAGTACTTTGGCCACCTCATGCGAAGAGTTGACTCATTGGAAAAGACTCTGATGCTGGGAGGAATTGGGGGCAGGAGAAGGGGACGGCCGAGGATGAGATGGCTGGATGGCATCACTGACTCGATGGACGTGAGTCTGAGTGAACTCCGGGAGTTGGTGATGAACAGGGAGGCCTGGCATGCTGTGATTCATGGGGTCGCAAAGAGTCAGACACTACTGAGAGACTGAACTGAACTGAACTGGTGATAGAATAGAGAAGTCAAGAAAAGATAAGCCCACCCTGAGGAAAAGGATGAGAATCAGGAACTGAAAAGTTATAAGATATCCAGGACATCTGTTTCTACCCATCTCAGCTCTTTTCTCTTATAAGATCTGTTTACATTTTTTTCTCCCACATATCATAGACAGCAACATCTCCCAAATGCACATAGTATGTGTCCAGCTGCCTAGAAAGAAACTGACCTCTGATCTCTTGCCTAATTCTAAATTTCTGGAGATTTGTCTCTAAATAGCCCATCTTAACTCAAGTCTCCATTCCCCATCTAGAGCATAGTGACCCAAAGTGGTTACAACTTTCAGATAGCTGCTGAGTTCATAGCGCTATTACATGATATTTGGTGGGGAGACAGACAGTCCCCAGAAAGTTGTGCATGTGTTTTAAGGCAGATGGCTGGCCAAACAAAACCACTCTGAGAGACCACAACTGCTCTAAAGTATGAACTTAACTTTTTCTATAGAGCACTTAGCACCACCTACTCCTCCCCCCCCCCCAATGCAAATAAGCCTTGTTAAAACATAATTGGCTCAGAAAGTCACTGGCCTGGCTTGCCCTTGCTGGATGCTATACTCTGAACTGCAGCTGCCCACAGAGTCCACATATCTATCCACGTCAGTTCAATTCAGTTCAGTCACTCAGTCGTGTCCGACTCTTTGTGACCCCATGAATCACAACACGTCAGGTCTCCCTGTCCATCACCAACTCCCAGAGTTCACTCAGACTCACATCCATCGAGTCAGTGATGCCATCCAGCCATAACCCCCAAATGGTTCAGGGCTTGACACAGAAGGATATGTGGAAAATAACTAAAGCACACTAGGATATAAGATTGCTGGATGAGACAAAGAATTTACTGGGGGAATCTTTAGAGTCAATAACAGCCTTTAGGTCAAGTCATCCCATTATAGCTACCCAAGTCATCTCACGTAGATGTGCAACCTAAGTAAAAGGCTTATCTTTACTGCAAACATAGCATCAATTTAAGGGTTTCCGCTAACTACCTCCATCCAGATTGCCAACACTAAATCTTCCTCTGTTTAAATTCTAGAGTCACTTCTGTGTTTAGGTGACTCCAGTATGATTATATTCACCCAATAACACTATAAAAATATCATTTTAGTAGTAATTTCCAACTGCATCTTACTAAGGAACTTGTGAAGATTTTTAGCCAGTTCAGACTTTGAAGAGGTCTTCTATCCTGTGATAATCATCTAAACGTTGCAGCACTGAGGTTTTCTTAACCCTTTCCTGGGTGACCCTGCTAGCCTAACCTTCTGCATTTCCAGCCAGAATATTCACTTGCCTCTATCTGGGTTTCCCCAGTGGCTCAATGGTAAAGAATCCGCCTGTCAACCAGGAGATGAAGGTTCAATCCCTGTATTGGAAAGATCCCCTGAAGAAGGAAATGGCAACCCACTCCAATATTCTTGCCTGGGAAATCCCATGGACAGAGGAACTTGGCTGGCTGCAGTCCATAGGGTTGTGAAGAGTTGGACATGACTTAGCAACTGAACGTGCGCTCATGGTCTGCACACTCAGGCTTGAAATTTGAAGTGAACATTTAATAAACACATAAAGAGAACCTCTAGCAAAGATGTAATTAAGGAGGCTGGGGTTTGCTTCAGCTAACTGAGCAAGCCATAGGCTACCAGTTCTTTATTGTCGGAGAAAACCTTTTTCTCTCCTATCTGGATAACACCGCAGCTTTTGCTGTCTTTATTGGAAATATCCTGTTATTTCTAGCTGGTTGCCTCAATCATGTTTTGAAGCTGTGGTGTCAGCAGAGATGTTACACTGAGATGTTACTGCACTCTGTACAAGGTCAAGAAAGTCTCAGACTGGTAAAATCTGGATCCTCTCATTGTGCAATTACTCGAGGGCCTAGGAATATCCTATAGCTTTCTGTAATACATCCCTTTTGGACTAGAGAAACCTGGTTACTCACCCTATAACTATTCCATGCCCTTTCATGTGTGGCCTACATTTCTTACTGCACATTACTTTTCCTTAGTAAACTGGAAGATCACACTGACTATAAGGTTATAGGTAGTACCAACCAATTATAAAGCATTGGCCACTTGCTGGCCAGAAGGCAGGATAGCGGATCATCTATCCCTTCCCTTCCTTAATCCCCCATTTTTCAATCGGTCTACATCAAGCTAACAGATTCCATTCCTCCTACATAAACACCAAATAGTTAACGCTAAAAGGAAAATAAAATGGGGTAATTTTCTTTTGGAATGCCATCTTTTGGCATTTCTCTCCTGAAATGTCTCAAGGTCTTTTGGCAAAGGTTGGCACTGTGGTATCCTAGTCTGGGATCGCAACAGTTGTCTGTAGCATTCTTCCTTATTTCCTGTTGGGAAGAGCTGTGAGAGGCTGTTTATTAAATAACTGTTCCAATTCTCCAGCTCCGTCCCACCCCACCTCTAGGAAACCATTTGGCATTTCAAAGTTGGATACCATGAAGGCTGTCCATTGATAGGTTAATAGAAAACACTGAGTTTACTTGAAAGGAAAAGATCATTTGTTTCTCTGATCCTAAATTATTATGAGCATTGTTAAAAAGGTAAATATGGACCCCCAAATGATATAATGATTTACAACAATTCTTCAGCTTTCTTGGTAAGCAATGTTTACTCTTATTTCTCAGGGCCAATGCATACTTGAATACAAGGGAGCCAGATTAATGGAGACCGAAAGATAGAAGAGAGAGTGACATTTGCCTTCTTCCCTTTGCAGAGAAAAAACACCAAGAAATGTGAAACAAACCTAGGATCGAATCTGACACCACAAATGACTCAACCAAGTGTCTCTCTTGAGACACAGGCAAATTTGCACATTGCTTTGTGAAGGCTTTTATCTATAAATGTGACAGTCCATTTGAAAATGGTCTCTAATTGCTCAGGGAATATGGCTGAAGCCATTTTTTCTAAAACATGCCCTGCACAGAATCTGCAAGGAGCTCCATTTTGAATTTTGAATTAAACTTAAAATTTTGAATCAGAATCTTCTTCTCAATGGGGCTAATGTCTTCAGAAGGCACACTGATCAGTCTTGTTGCTTCATACATGTGATATGCGCTCTTCATGAGTTTCTTTGTAAAAGAGCTTGGAGATAGATGGAGGGAAAAGCAAACAAGGAAGAGATGGAATTGAAAGCAATAACATTAACTAGTAGTTTAAATCATGTTGTATCACTATAGTACATTCTGGTTATTTCATAGCCTGAGAACAATGCCTGGCATACAGTGGCCACTAAGTTTGTTGACTGAATGAATGAGATTCCCAAACAATCAATAATTAGGGAGCAGCTTAGTTTTGTCTAACATCCAATGGAGAGAAATCATGGAGAGAAGCATGAGCTCTGATGTAGAAATCCTGCATTCTGAAAAAAGGGAAAAGTTCTTGATGTTTAAATGTTACTCAATATTCTAAAGAGGTGAAGAAAATTTGGAAAGCTGTTCTTCAGAATTCAACAAAAATTTTTTACTGCATGTTCATGTGACTGCCTTGCTAATTTTAAAATATTAATTTATGGTGAAATACCAAATTACTGTCCCTTTCATGTCCGTAACAGGGATAGTCTATTGAAATATGCCCTGATGTCTTTTGCACCTTCTTCAAAGCAACTTGAGTAAACGCTCAGCTCACCAGGTAACCAGGCAGAGTTCTGGGCTGTGACTCACCTGCTATCCCCTTTCCACCCCAAAACTTCAGATCAATCCAAAGAGAGCCAGAAAAATGCTGGTAGAAAACATGATGAATGAAGCTTTCCAGGGTTGTAGGGAAACCCAGCCACTCCCTCCCTGAGCCCATCCCAAATGCTCATACAGCAGCTGATAGCAGCAGGGCAACAGGTGATGTGAAGGGAGGGACAAAGAGGTCAAAGCAAGACCAGATCATGAATGCTGTGACTCACCTGCTATCCCCTTTCCACCCCAAAACTTCAGATCAATCCAAAGAGAGCCAGAAAAATGCTGGTAGAAAACATGATGAATGAAGCTTTCCAGGGTTGTAGGGAAATCCAGCCACTCCCTCCCTGAGCCCATCCCAAATGCTCATACAGCAGCTGATAGCAGCAGGGCAACAGGTGATGTGAAGGGAGGGACAAAGAGGTCAAAGCAAGACCAGATCATGAACCCATAAACCCAGCATCATCAGCAAACTGCCCCCACTTCCTCTTCCACCAACCACACAGCTCTATCAGGCAATCGGGTTTCCCTGGAGGTTTTGCAGAGGTGTCCTAGGTGACCACTGCTCTTTGTTATATGAAAGGATGACTGCAGTTTTACTCAGGTGCAGTGGCCAGTCCTCACAAAACACAGTTCTGCACTCAAATACTCATTCACCCTCTTCTTCCTCATTCCATTTGTTAATAGCCCTAAAGTCCTCTTGCATATTTCTCATGGTGGATGGTGGCATGTTTAACTTGTTTGATAAGCTGGTTTGTTTCATTCCAAAGGAATTTTATCTTTTCATCATCATATGATGTTGGGAGGTGACCCAGTAACACAGGATATGCCTGCTATTCTCTTTCAGTGACAACCTTTTACCCTGGTGGCATATAATTAATGGATTTTATGGACTCAAATAATGTGTCTTTGCCTCTGGTCCCATAGGAGTATGTTCATCCATTCTTCGTACATACCCCATGTATATATTTAACTCCACATATGTATCAGTTCAGTTCACTTCAGTCGCTCAGTCATGTCCGACTCTTTGCAGCCCCATGAATCACAGCACACAAGGCCTCCCTGTCCATCACCAATACCTGGAGTTCACTCAGACTCACGTCCATTGAGTTGATGATGCCATCCAGCCATCTCATCCTCTGTCATCCCCTTCTCCTCCTGCCCCCTACCCCTCCAGCATCAGAATCTTTTCCAATGAGTCAACTCTTCTGATCTCCTTTAGGACAGACTGGTTGGATATGTATCGATTCTAAATATTCCATTTTGCAGTGTTGAGAAAGGCAGCTGTTCTCTTCGTTTCATAAGAGCATAAAAAGAACGGTACTCTGAAAACAATTCATAATTCATTAACACCAGTGTTAGGACTTTGAGCATGCTTCTAAAGAAATTTCTGTGGGATACTGTAACTCTTTTCCAGAACACCACTGACAAATGGTTGGGCCACCTTCATATCATCCAGAAGCACAATGGAGCCTTTAGAGTCTGCTTATTCTCTACCTGTACCTCTTCTTGGGGCAATAAGTTTAAAATTTTATTACTAATTGTGTGAAGGGAGCACCCTATAATTTTTTTCAAGTGTATCTCTTAATGCCTTGAAAAACTACCAAGACAAGTGGTTCTTAAAGTTATTCAAAGAATCCTAGGGCTTCCTGAGATCATATAAAGGGAATTCATGCAGTGAAAACACTTTTTATAATACTACGAAGATATTATTTGTCTTTTACATTGTGTTAACGTTTGTACCAGTGATGCAAAATTGGTGGTGGGTAAAACTGTAAAACTGCTGGTGCTTTCACGCAAACCTTGGTATTAACACCAAATGGTAATAGTAGTTTTCTTTTTTCCATTGCCACACAGATCCAGTTAAGAAAAAGTACTCATTTCACATAATAATGCCCTTGATGGATCAGTCAAAACTATTAACATTATTAAATCTCAACTTTTGAATAAATAGCAGCTATGTGACAAAATGGGAAATAAGCATAAAGCAATTACGCTATGTGCCAAAATATTATGGCTGTTTGAAAGGAAAGCACTTGGAGATTGTTTGTGGTGCAAGCTGAACTAGCCACTCATTTCATGAAACACTATTTTTACTTGAAAAAATGACTGACAAACTATGGTTATTCAGGCTTTCATATTTGATCAGACATTTTCTCAAAAGTAAATGAAGTAAGCATGTCACTAAAAGAATACAACTGAAAAGATTATGACCAGTAGTAAAATTTGAGATTTCAAATTAAAATTAAAATTTTAGGGGAAAAAAGCACTGCTTTTCTATCATGACATGTAGTTTAAGAACTTTCTAATAAATACTTTTCTGATGATATCAATTATGAGGTCAATGAATGTAGTTCTTAAATACTGTATAATGAAATACATAAGCATTTGGAAGAGCTGCAATAGGTTAAATTTTGACCCCACAGCTTTTGGCCCCTGGTGTCACATGATTTTTGTTATAATACATGACAAAAAGGAGTTTGCAGATTTAACTAAGGCTCATGATTAGCTGATTTTAACATACACTGAATATCTTGGACTAAATAGATGAATCCAAATTGCAGAATCCCTTAACAAGAAAAAGAAGAAACAGGAGAGATTTAAAGAATGAAAAGAGGTCAACCTGCTTTACCTAGCTTGAAGACAAAGGGTATCACACAGAAAGTGGAAGAAGAGAATGAACTCTGTGAATGCTTTGAATGAGATTGGAAGTAAATTCTTCTTCAGTCACCCCTGAGCAATGCATATGACTCTTTCTACCTTGATTTTGGCCTTCTCAGACCTAAGCAGAGAACCCAGTTGAGATACAGTATCTGGACTTCTGATCTTTGGAAACTGTGAGAAATGAGTGTTGCGTTAAGCCTCTTAATTTGTGGAAATCGCTTGTTGCAGCAATAGAAAACCAATATACTTGGTGAACCAAATATTTTCCAAATGACCAACATATGATGCTTCTTGTACCTGTAGCTTGATATATGGCTTGAGCAATATCAATCATTTTCTAGGAAATTATTGCTTCTGTCTTCTACTATTTGTCTACTCACTGAACTCCAGTTACACATATATTCACTGTACGACATGAACTTTCCTCATATGTATGTCGTTGACTCAAATATGTATTTCCTCATAGACTTCCTTCTCCTATATGTATTTTCCATCTTTTTGAGTTTTCATTCTTAATTCTATAAACTCTATTCTAATTTTTCTTTCAGCTCCCTAATTTTTTCTTATGTCTAATCATTGTTGGAGCCATCCAGTGATTTTTAAATTTTAGTTAATGTTTTAGTGATATAATTTACTTTTGTTTATGTGTCCTCCAAAATTCTAAGTTTATCTTGTGATA
>SJYC01000892.1:0-24768 GCA_006408675.1 Madoqua kirkii
TAATACAACATTGTAAGTCAAATATACTTCAATAAAATCAACAAAAAATCTTTTCTGGTAGCTTTTAAGGTTTTCTAATTTTCCTTGATATTCTGTAGTTTCTCTACAATGTATGTAAGTATCAGTTTGTTTTTATTTCTCCTGCTTCATCGCCATTGCTTTTTTTTTTTTTTTTCAGTCTGCATCTGGTGTTTGCTTTCAATTCCTAAGCTCTCTACTATCATATTTTTGAATATTATTTGTTCCTACTATCTCTAGTCTTTCTTTTTGGGAATTTCTATTAGACATTTGTCAGAACCTCTGCTCCTGTTCCCTATACCTTTTAACTTTTCTTCCAAATGCTCTACTTATTTTTCTTGATCTAGGATATTTTAAGTGGTTTATTTAAAATTATTTTTCAATACACTAATCTCTAGTTTAGTGTTTACCTTGTGTGTTGTATTTATTTTTACCATTCTTTTTTCATCTTTGATAATTTCTAGTTTTCCTTTTCAAAAGAGTTTGTTCTCCTTCATAATTTCTTATTATTGTTTCATGAATTATTTTCTTTTCCTTATACTTGAACATCTTAAACATGTTCATTTAAAAAATTTTATTTTTCTGTTTTCATGTTCAGAAATAACTATTTATTAGACCTGTCTTACAAATACTTCCTGTCCTTCCCCACAATCTGAAGAAGTATCCTAAAGTCATTGCATAGATTTGCTGAAACCATTTTGAGTTCACTACTTGTATTGATTCTTACTGAGTTAGTAATACAAGAGATTTATCTCACTCCAAAACATGATGTAAGTAGGGGTTCTTACTTGTTATAGTTGAGTCTATTTCCATCATATTTAGAAAAACATTCTACTTTTGCACCATACAATTGGACAGGAGCCAAAGTTTCACATGGAGCTGGGATTTCTTGCAAAGAGTACATTTTTATCTTCCACCAGGTACAAAGTTTGCTATCCAATCTTCTGTTCCTACTCAGGTATTTGAACCCTACTTCTCTCATCTGATTGTATAACCTTCTGGGATACATTCTTCAAATCCTACTTACTTTTTATGTCCAAAATCTCCTTCAATTCTGACACCTAGAGAATTTACTTCTTGATTTAAAAACTGGCTGGGTATTTTTAAAGAGGTATTTTGAATTTATTACCCTGTATTTCTGTGTGTTTGGAATTTGAAGTGTGCTCAGGAGGGCACTTACAGCATTTGTTCCGTCTACCATCTTGAAACGGATTATTTTTAAAACTCTAAATGTAGTAAGTGGGGAAAACCACTAGACCATTCAGCTATGACCTAAATCAAATCCCTTATGACTATTAAAATTCTCCAAGCCAGCCTTCAGAAATATGTGAACCGTGAACTTCCAGATGTTCAAGTTAGTTTTAGAAAAGGCACAGGAATCAGAGATCAAATTGCCAACATCTTCTGGATGATTGAAAAAGCAAGAGAATTCCAGAAAAACATTTATTTCTGCTTTATTGACAATACCAAAACCTTTGACTGTGTGGATCACAATAAACTGTGGAAAATTCTGAAAGAGATAGGAATATCAGACCACCTGACCTGCCTTTTGAGAAACCTATATGCAGGTCAGGAAGCAACAGTTAGGACTGGACATGGAACAACAGACTGGTTCCAAATAGGAAAAGGAGTATGTCAAGGCTGTATATTGTCACCCTGCTTATTTAACTTATATGCAGAGTACATCATGAGAAACACTGGACTGGAAGAAACACAAGATGGAATCAAAATTGCAGGGAGAAATATCAATAACCTCAGATATGTAGATGACACCACCCTTATGGCAGAAAGTGAAGAAGAACTAAAAAGCTTCTTGATGAAAGTGAAAGAGGAGAGTGAAAAGTTGACTTAAAGCTCAACATTCAGAAAACGAAGATCATGGCATCTGGCCCCACTTCATGGCAAATAGATGGGGAAACAGTGGAAACAGTGGCTGACTTTATTTTGGGGGGCTCCAAAATCACTGCAGACAGTGACTGTAGCCATGAAATTAAAAGACGCTTACTCCTTCGAAGGAAAGTTATGACCAACCAAGACAGCATATTTAAAAGCAGAGGTATTACTTTGCCAACAAAGGTCTGTCTAGTCAAGGCTATAGTTTTCCAGTAGTCATGTATGAATGTGAGAGCTGAACTATAAAGAAAGCTGAGAGCTGTGGTGTTGGAGAGGACTCTTGAGAGTCCCTTGGATTGCAAGAAGATCCAACCAGTCCATCCTAAAGGAGATCAGTCCCAGGTGTTTGTTGGAAGGACTAATGTTGAAGCTGAAACTCCATTATTTGGCCACCTGATGGGAAGAGTTGACTCATTTGAAAAGACCCTGATGCTGGGAAAGATTGAGGGCAGGAGAAGGGGACGACAGAGAATGAGATGGTTGGATGGCATCACCAACTCCATGGACATGGATTTGGGTAGACTCCACTGGTTGGTGATGGACAGGGAGGCCTGGCATGCTGCTATTCAGGGGGTTGCAAAGAGTCAGACATGACTGAGAGACTGAAATGAACTGAACTGAACTGAAATTCAATCACATTTGTCAAGAAGGATATTCTGCTGCATCTGCCAGCAACAGATTATAAAAATTCTAAATCCTATGTTTTTTTTTTCCTGAGAAAGTAAATAAATAATTTAGATCAATATTCTGAACTCAGGCTCAGACTATATTTCTTTCTTTCTTTTTTTTTTTTTTTTCTAATTGAAATGTAGCTAATTTACAATGTTGAATTCTAGCTGGATAGAAAAGC
Organism: Madoqua kirkii; assembly: GCA_006408675.1. Lineage (NCBI taxonomy): Eukaryota > Metazoa > Chordata > Mammalia > Artiodactyla > Bovidae > Madoqua > Madoqua kirkii. The sequence goes on from SJYC01000892.1 coordinate 2,762, forward strand.
TTGGGTAAAGGCAAGGCACTCCATGCTAGTGGGTGTGTGAGTGCTAAGTCGCTTCAGTCATATTGGATTCTAGACTGTCACCTTGCAGACTTCACTGTCCAGGGGATTCTCCAGGCAAGAATACTGGAGTGGATTGCCATGCTCTTCTCAGGGGATCTTCCAGACACAGGCACTGAACCCACGTCTCATATGTCCTCTGTACTGGCAGGCAGATTCTTTACCACTAGCACCACTTGGGAAGCCCGTGCCAGTGGGTATCAGATCTCAGTTCCAGAACTCTGTGGATGTTGTCTCACACAGTAAGGTGTCCATAATTTGATTATATAAAGGCTTGCAAAGAGATTATTCTGGATTATGCAGGTGGGCCTAAATATGTCATGTGTTTTCACAAGAGAAAGATAGAGGGAAATTAGATACACACAGAGGGGAAGGAGATGAGAAGACTAAGGCATGAGACAGTCATGAGCCAAGAAAAGCTGGAAAAGCAAGAAATGGATATGCCCTGTGTGTGTGTGTTAGTTGCTTAGTCGTGTCTGACTCTTTGCAACCCCATAGACTGCAGCCCACCAGGCCCCTCCATCCATGGGATTCTCCAGGCAAGAGTACTGGAGTGGGCTGCCATTTCCTTCTCCACGGATATGCCATGAGAGCCTTCCAAAGCTATGTGGCTGATGGAAACTTCATCTTCAAGGTTTTCAACCTTTTTAACTTTTAGTCTTCAGAAAAGTGGGAGAATACATTTCTGGCACTTGAAGCCACCAAGGTTGCACAAATTGATTAGAACAGCCACAGAAAACAAGTACATTCCTGAAACATTTGTGGAGATGAAATGCTGATGTTAAAGCCCAACAATGAATAAATACACAGCTCTTTCCCTGGGAATTTTTACTTTACTAGCCCCTTGTCAAAAGGAATGTCCTGACAATAAAATCTCAGGCATTGACAGAGAGCCATGGCTCAAGTGATAAGGAATCTGCCTGCAGTGCAACAGACAGGGTTTCAGTCCCTGGATTGGGAGGAGGAAATGGCACCCCACTCCAGTGCTCTTGCTTAGAAAATCCCATGCACAGAGGAGCGTGGTGGGCTACAGTCCTTGGGGTCACACAGACAGACATGGCTGAGCACCCACGCACAGGCAGGCCTGGTCATGAAGGGTAACATTTTGAGCAAGTCAGCTTTCAGGTAGGGCTTACTGTGGTGGCACCAGGGTTCCAGAGTGCCCGTGTGGTCTGGGCTGGTTATTCAAAACTTCACAAGATCAATACCGCCCATAACTGATGGAATTTTGGATGCTGAGAGAATAGGAGAGTTAGAGGGAACAGATTAAGTTCCTTCGTTTGTTTCCTTCTTTTATTCATTCATGCACTTATCCAAGCAACAAAGAAGCCAATACTCTTTGATGTAGGAGACTGTCAGACATTGAGATTAACGAGTAAGGGCTTTGGGTGACACAGGCTGAGCTTCCACTCCTGTCTCCCTACTATGCTGAGATGACCTTGACAGAGTTAGGTATTAGACTTTGCAAAGCCTTCATTTATTAAAAAATAAGGGGGGGGGGTGGATAATAATGTCTACCTTCCAGAGAGGTTACAAGGGCTAGACGAGAAGTTTATGCAAAGGATTGGAGGTGTTTGGGGGGTGCACTAAAAACTCAGTGCATGCCTGTAGGTGGAGTCGCTCAATCATGTCTGACTCTTAGCAGCCCCATGGACTGTAGCCCAGTCTCCTGTAGCCAGACTCCTCTGTCCATGAGATTTCCCAGGCAAGAATACTGGGGTAAGTTGTCATTTCCTCCTCTAGAGGATTTTCTCAACCCAGGGATCAAACCCACGTCTCCTTTTTCTCTGCATTGGCAAGCAGATTCTTTACCAATGATTCATCTGGGAAGCCACATCTTAGTAATGTCCAGGTAGCACTATAGAGTACCTCCACTTATCAAGTTGTGGGCTCTTTCTATTTACTTCTTAGTTGATTTGTCAGGCATTGCAGTTGCCTCCTCCCCTGAAGGATTTTTGCCAGAGATAAATGTGAGACATGAGAACTTTTCAATTACAATGAAGTTATGTAGTGTAAGCTATGCTGTGTATGCAACCTACTTTGGGAGCACATGGAGGAAAAGACCCACCTACATGGGCAAAGAATGGAGAGAGGAAGAGGAGGATCTGGAATGGCTTCAAGGAGAGAGTGACTTTGAAGATGGATCTAGAAGACTATGAAAGACTTGATCTTGTGGAAGAGAAAACAACCACATGTGTTCCTAAAGATCTGTGATTAAAGATTATATGTCTATACTCATTTGCATAGATTTATGTTTTGGAGCAAGGCTATCTTTTTTGCTTTTTATTTGTATTTTCTTCCTTCTGGATGGTAAGTTGAGACAATAACCTACGTCTTCTTGAAATAAACTTGGTAATTCTAGCTGAACTTTTCTTCTGTAATGTGAAGAATATCCAATCGGATTTCTTTGTGAATATTAAACACAATTTTACTTTATATGTTTATAAATACACATAAACATCAAGCAGTTCCTGAAGCCAATAGCTGCTCAATAAATTTTACTTATAATTCTCATCTCTTCTATTTACCTCTTTTGCCTTTGCCTCTATACTGTAGAGGCAGTTGGTTATATATATATATATATATATATATATATATATATAGTGGATTGGATTTCATGGTCTGGAACTTGAGGGCAACTTGACTTCCAAATTACTGTATCTCCCAGAGATCCTAGCACATACAGAGGGCTCCATGGGTGGTTGGTGATGGAAAGGAGAGAGAAGGGGCAGAGGAAGGATAGAGATGAAGAATGCAAGAATGGTTCACATACTACTTTATGAACCCTGTGGTTCATAAAGCTATGGTTTTCCTAGTAGTCATGTATGGATGTGAGAGTTGGACCATAAAGAAAGCTGAGCACTGAAGAACTGATGCTTTTGAGCTGTAGTATTGGAGAAGACTCTTGAGAGTCCCTTGGAGTGTAAGGAGATCAAACCAGTTCATCCTAAAGGAAATCAGTCCTAAATATTCATTGGAAGGGCTAGTGCTGAAGCTGAAGCTCCACTACCTCGACCTCCTGAGGTGAAGAACGAACTCCTTGGAAAAGACTGTGATGCTGGGAAAAATTGAAGGCAGGAGAAGAAAGGGACAATAGAGGATGAGATGGCTGGATGGCATCACCAACTCAATGGACCTGTGTTTGAGCAAGCTCCGGGAGTTGGTGATGGACAAGGAGGCCTGGCGTGCTGCAGTCCATGGGGTTGCAAAGAGTCGGACATGGCTGAGCAACTGAACTGAAGTGTTTCCTGAAGAGTTATCTCCTTCTCCCCAAGGGAAAGGGCAAAATAACTTAGTTTTGTGGAATTAAGAGTTGGTTTTTTTTTCCCCTGAGACTTGCACTTTTCTGACTAGGGTTTTGTGTGTGTGTGTGTGCCTTATTTTATTTAATCCTCACAACATGCCCAAAGTCCCAGAGGTTGAAATTCCAGTCTGATTCCAGAGTCTTCTCTTTCCACGGCATCATCCTGACCATCAGATACTGCTATTTCTCTAACAAGAAAACAGAACTGTCAGAGAGAAGATTTGATTTCTTGTCCAAGATCAGTTACTAACTGTGTTATCTCAGGTTATTTACAGACTTTACCTGCTGGTCCTCAGTTTCCTCTTTTGTGTAATAACAATAATGCCCGCCATTGCTAACTTCTGCAAGATTGCTGTAAGGGTCTCAAAGTATGAGTGTGTAAAGGAAAACAACCTTTGATAATTGTAAAGCTATAAACATGTGAAAACCTGTTAGTGACATTCATACAAAGTGTCTATAACTGATACCAGATCCTTCATTGAGAAAAGAAGAAAGGGTGGAACACGGAGAACAGAAGAGAGTCAAATATTCAGGCACAGAGGTAAAAGGGCATAGGAACTTACTGGGGACACCTGAAGGTCTTTCTTTGCTCCTTTATAGTTTTTCTGTCTGAACCAAGGCTGTCCAAACTTAATGTAATAATCTTTACTTTTCTGCATCCTGTCTTTGTGTATACCCAAGACTCCGGAATTCGTAGACTGTTTCTCACCCCCAAATACATGCATCCATCCCTGGGGAGAAGATCCTTCCCTCTCCAAATATGTACAAAACCACCATCCCCAGCGCCGGCTGCGGGCTGACTGAGCTCAGGGCTATTCTGGGGCAGCCAGTTTGCACGCTGATAGGGGAGGATTAATGAGACAGTCTGCTCATCCATTGCAATTAGAAACAACACTGGAACTATTCTGGGGCTATTTCTATGCAGGGAACTTGAACTGCTCATCAGCCCTCCTCACTCCGAGACCTGTGGGTAATTAGGGCTGTGTTAAATATAGGAGAATCAGCCCAGAGCAGCCCCATCTGTGCTGGCGCCTTGGGTGCTGAGGATACACGGTGCCCTCAGCTAGCACTCCAAGAGCACTAAAAGAAGGATTTAGTAGCAACCTGGAGGATTTTGGTGTTGCTTAACTAAAGCTAAAAATGCCCTGGCCTTTTAGCCACGCATGGGCTGTCAGAGACAATTCAGGAGTGAAAAACCATGTCAGCCCCAGTAAAGCATCCTGATATTTATGGACCCTGAAGAGCTAAGCCCACAGGTTTGCCACCAGACCATTAAAAGGAGCAGTTCATCTTAGAACTGGGGCATGGAAGGAGTATTGCATAAGTCTATCAACCTTATATCTCAACACAAACAACTTGAGGGACAGAGGTGGGCAAGGATGCATCCATATTGCAACTGCCTGATGCCAAACAGTTGTGTGAACACTGGGTCATTAGGAAGTGATTTTCTGTCCTTGTGAAAAGGTACTCTTAAGTCAGGAACCAACGGCACTCTGGATTTGAAAACTCGTAGCAGCCAGTAAGTAATTTTCCCATGAGATTGCCAAGAGGCTGAAAAAGAGGTATTATTACCTCCATTTCTAAGATTTTATGATCATCTGTATTTTCTAAAAGTTGAAGTATGGACAGTAAAATCGGGCCCACAGTGGGTCCAGAGTGAGAACTCCTGTGGCCAGTCATCAACGTGGGATGGTCCTCAACTCCTTTTTCACGCTTTTTTCCTTTTTCTGTTTAGCATCACTGATTCACATTACTCTATCTTCTAGCTTGCTGATCCATCTTTCTGTATCATTTAGTCTACTTTTCATTCCTTCCAGTGTATTTTTATATCAGATATTGCATTCTTCATCTCCATTTGGCTGTTCTTTTTATTTTCTAATTCTCTGTTTAAAATGTTGAATTTCTCGCTCTGTGCATCCATTTCACTCCTGAGATCTTTGATCATCTTTTCAGTCACTGCCCTGAACTCTTCCTCATATATAGATTGTCTGTTTCTACTTCACTTAGTTCTTCCTCTGGTATTTTAATTTGTTCCTTTGTCTGAAACATGTTCTTTCTAAAGACTGTGCTTTTCCATGGGTGGGTGGTGCTGGGTCTTGAGCCTTCTCATGGGCTAGGCCATTAGACCTAAATTTAACTATATAAGAGGAATTCTTAAGCATAGAATGTACCGTTTGATGTTCCAGGACATTCCAGTTGATATTTGTGCTGAGGAGAAAACATATTTATCCCCTTATATGAAAATAGTGGTAATGAAAAAAAATAAATAAATAAAGTTGACTTAAGTGCTCACTTCCTCTTTTGAGCTTCAGGTTTGTTCAATCATGAAATGATTCAGAAGGAAATAATCATAATTTAAACACAACTTACAAAGATTATATAATCATATATGTTTTTAGAGGGCTCAGTAACCTCATAATAAAGACTTTAACTTTATCCTGGCACCAAAGACAAGTGGCTTTTAGGGAATTCTCTTCAAGATAAAGGATAAGTTGTTACATCTAATCCTTCCTACTACTAAGGAAAGAGGCGCAGTGTCTAATATGTTTTCTTGAATTTTATAGAACATGTATATCCATCCTCACTGGGCATGCTAATCCAATCTACCAGGTAACATGAAAGGTTATGAATTTAATTAGAAAGAAAGAAAAGAAAGGAAATGAAGTTGCTCAGTGGTGGCCAACTCTTAGCGGCCCCATGGAGCCTGACAGGCTCCTCCATTCATGAGATTTTCCAGACAAGAATACTTGAGTGGGTTGCTATTTCCTTCTCCAGAGGATCTTCCTACCCAGGGATGGAACCTGGGTCTCCCACACTGCAGGCAGACTCTTTACCATCTGAGTCACCAGGGAGTAAGACTCCTGATGTATTATGATTTACAGTAACAAATATTTGGTCTTTGTTCCTGCTTTTGATATATAGAGCTCCTAAACCCTTGGAATTTCCCATGGATGAGAGTGATACCGGTGCATTTTGTCATGCCAATGAGATAACTTTTGGAAAGCACCTAAGGATAGGGGCTAGGCATTAGGGAAAACAACCATGTAATAAATATTTGGAACTTTCAGCCCCACCCTAGAGCTCTGGAGAGGAGAAAGAGGCTGGAGATTTAGTTCAATCACTAATGATTTAATCAGTTGGGCCAACATAACAAAACTTCTATAAAAACCCAAAAGGACAGGACTTGATGAACTTCTGGGCTAGTGAACACATGGAGATTTGGGAAGAATGGTGTGCTCTGAGAAGGCATGGAAGCTCTGTGCCCTTTTCCTATATCTTGCCCTATGTATTCCTTCTACTTGGCCATTCCTAATAAACTGGTAATCTAGTAAGTCAAATGTTTCTCAGAGTCTTCTATGCCATTCTAGCAAATTAAATCCAGGGAGGGTGTCATTGGGACCCACAATCTTCAGCTAGTCATTCAGAAACACTGGTAATAACCTGGACTTGTGATTGATGTCTGGAGTGGGAGAGTATATTCTTATAGGACTAAATCCTTAACCTGTGGCCCCTGGTGCTATCTCCAAAGAGACAGTGTCAGAATCGAGTTGAATTATAGGACACCCAGCTGGTTTCCAATAATAATGTGGTATGGTGGGGAAAAGACCCACAGGTGTAGAAACTGAGCTCCAGAATAAGAGAAGTATCTGCAATATTTCAAGGCTGTTCTGAAAGCTGCTCTTATATCTATACCCAGTACATCCCATGGTGCTAGAAGGGTCTTTATTAGACAGGGATCATTTATGAAACCATTCACCTGATAGGTGAATCATAGAGCAGCCATTTAGAATTTTGGAACCAAACTCTGACAACTTCTTCAGGAAAATGCTACTTTTTGAGCAACAGTTTGAAATTGAAAGCTTAATTATAGATCACTTTATAACACAACCTGGATTGATCATGAAGAAATGTTATTGACCCACTAAGTCTCTAAACTGGGCGGGAATAACATTATTCGATTGCCAAGTGGAGCTGCATTATGTGAAATCAGATTCAAGTAAGTTTAATAAACAAGGGATCTTTTCCTGGTGCATCACTTCCTTGAACTCAGTTACGGCTTCATGGAATGTTCTCTGTGACCAGTGGACTGAAAGAAAAATATTTGACCTTGATTTCAGAGTTTTGTGTATCTCAATACCATCCTAAAATGAATGGCTACATCACGACAGCCCCGCTCAGTGGGTGGCCAGGGCAGAGCGGTGAAGGAAAAATTTCCCAGTGGGCAGAACTTCCCACAGTACACCTGGCTGTTCATTTCACCTGGGAGAGAGTCAGAGATATGGATCTCCGTTGCTTCCCAAGAAATAGCTAATGGTTTAGATGGCTTCTCGGGGACTTGGAAGAAATATAATTGGCAAATTGGAGACAGAAATGTCTGGGGGATAAGTCAATGGACAGAACTCTCTGAATGGGCATAAGATGCACCATGTGAATGTTCAAAAAGTTCACCCTCAGCATAGAAAGATTGTAATCAGGGACAAGAAAATGTATTCTGTGAATCTCTGTCAGGTCTGGCTCTCTCAGTCACACCTGTCTTTAACCAATGGCTCATGCACAAAATAACCAAGATGGAAGAGATGGAGGTTATGCACTCAGGAACATGAATTTCCATTCACAATGGTGACTCTGGCTACAGCCAACACTGAGCACCCAACTCACCCAAAGCAGAGACAAATACCAAGCCCCTGAAATAGAACCATTCCTAGGGTAATCAGCCAGCAACACGATATAGGTTAATTGCATTGAAACTTTCCTGTTATGGCAGGGGCAGTGTTTTGTTCTCACTCTACAGGAGCACACTCCTCATATGGATTAGACTTCACTTGCAATACTTTTGCCAAAATTAGTATCTGTGGGCTTATAGAATTCTTATATCTTATTCACCATCATAGCATTCCACAATGCCTTGTTTCTGATGAAGGAACTTATTTTGCAGCACAGGAAGTGGGGTGACAGGCTCACACTTGTGGGATTTACTACCCTTCCTATGTTATCCATCATTCTGAAGCAGTAAAATAGTACTTTTGACATTTCAGTTATGGAGCATGATGGATGGAAAACTTTTCAGGGCTAGGGTAATGTCCTGCAAGATGCAGTAAATTTTCGAACATATATGTCAACAAATATATGTTGCTGTTTCTCCCTTATCCAAGATTCACAGGCCCAAAAAGAGCTGTAAATGAAAAAGTCTCCTCTCACTGCTACTCTTGGTGATCTACTTGCAAAATTTGTGTTACCTGCTCTGCACCTTTGTGCTCTATGGTCTAGAAGTCTTAGTTTCCAAAGCACAGATGCGCCTGCTAGGAGATCCAACAATGGCTCCATTATACTGGAAGCTGATACTATCTGCTGACTAATTTGGGCTCCTCCTGCTAAAGGAAAAAAACAGGCAAAGGATGGGGTTGCTGCATTTTTGAGTGGCTTGTGACTACCAGGGGGACATTGGATTACTACAGGACTATGGGAGTAGGAAGAACTAAGTCTAGATGAAGGGCACTTCTTATGCTCTCATGTCTTACAACAAAAGGACCCAATGCAGGTAGGACTACCAAAGGTTCAGATCCATCAAAAATGAAGATTTAGGTTATCCCAACAGCCAAGCAAGTGTGAGCAGCTGAGATGCTTGTTGAGGACAAATGGGTAAATGGAATGGGTAGTAAAAGAAGGAAGTTATAATTATCACCTGTGACTACATGACCACTTGTAGAAATTAGGACAGTAAGAGTTATAAACATTTCTTACTTTGATATAAATATATTTGATTTATATTAACCAAGTCTTTTTTTCTCCTGTAGCTATTGTACCATCTAATATTAAATGTGGTTAGTCTTTGTATCTGTCTCTTTGGACTGTCATAACAAAGTCCCCAAAACTGAGTAACTAAACGCAATAGAAATGTATTACCTTATAGTCTGGAGGCTTGAAGTCCAAAATCAAGGTGTTAACAGGGTTGGTTCTTTTGGAGACTCTGAGAATATGTGTCATGTCTCTCTCCTAGCTTCTGGCGATATCCAGTAATCTTCAAGGCTCCTTAACTCTTAGATGAATCACTCCAGTCTCCATCTCCCTAGTTATATGACTTTGGTTCCTCTGCGTGTGTCCAAATCACCCTTTTATACGAGGGATTGGTCCAATTATACCAGTAATTGTATTAGCTCCCATCCTAATCCAATATGACCTTTTAAAACCTTGATTACATCTGCAATTATGCTATTTTCAAATAAGATCACATTTACAAGGTCTGAAATTAAAACTTCAAAAACATCTTTTTGGCAAACACAATTCAATCGACAGTATCTTTATATCTCAGTATTTAAATTACAGGATTTCAAAGAGAGTAGATCTCAAGTACAAGAGAAATGATGGCCCCCAAATGAATAAAGTAACACATGAGACTATGCACTCTCATTTGGAGAGAGGATTAGTATCTCTTCACTGTGGAAGTGATAGCTGCATCTTCTTAGGTGGAAACATCACTTTCTAATGTCTTTGTTTGGAAGTTATACATATATGGTTAAGAGAAGTGTAAATGGGTAGCAAGTTGTCAAAGGCTAGACTCTGGTGGTTTTGTGAAAGATCAACTTAACTGAATAGGATATTGCATTTCCCAGAATTCCTTTATCTATTTCATGCTGAGATAAGGTTCACCTTAAAAGAAATCTGCATGAGACGGGAACTCAGAAGTGAAGCAGCAGCCATTATACTGTGAAGAGGGCACCAATGACTATTGCAACCATGCACATTTTCACCCACCTGGAAACTCACCTTGGCTTAGGGCCATTAACTGTGACTGCAGCACTTAAAGCTATTTCCAGATCTCCTCTTTTGCTTCGTCAGTCCTGCACCAGGTACATGGTCAGCAACATGGGAAAGGATACTTCTGGGTACTGGATACTTCTAAGTCACCTACATCATGGAAGTTGGTAAAAGGCAAATATGGGCACTATTTTTTTCTGCATAACTTAACAGTTCTTCCTTGTTCGCCTTTACCTTATGGCCATCTTTTCTCCCTGTTAGCTCTGTTGAGCGACAGAGACATGGATCATCATCATCAAACATGGAGGCAATACACTGCCATTGACTTCTTCACTATAGCACACGGTTGTCTAACCCTGTGTATCTTAAACCAAACGCTGGCAAACTTTGTCACAAAGGAGGAAATCAGGAACAACGGAAAGCACTGGCATTCATAGTCTACAATCTCCATAAAGTCAGAAAATCTTCTACAAAGAGGTTTTGGACAGTTATTTCTAAATACCTTCTTATTGCCTTTCTGGACCCTTACTCGTCATTTTTGATGCTCTCTTCCACCTACATCCACATATTATGACTGTCTCCAATGAGAGCTTAAAAATGAATATCAACCCATATTTCTGGAGATTGGATGTTACAATGCTTGGGGAATAAAATATAATGTGTTGTGGCTTATTTGTAAGAGCCTACTTCCAATCAGGGTGCACCCATATTTCTTGATTTCTATTCAGTTTTACTGCTCATCTTCCAGAAGAGTAGTTAGAGCAGTTTACAAGCATTCTATCTTATTCAACTTCTGAAGTGTGATTTAGTTTTCCTAGTTCTATATAGTCCTTTTGTTTGTTTTAATATAAACTTCCATTTTCTCCTGTTCCCCATATTTTATCACCTTTCAAAGGGTTGTCTTTTCTCATTCACCATCAGCATGTGGTTGGGCAGACATATGCATTTCCTCTTTCATATCTTCCCTTTTACATGTCCTCCTTTTGTCAGCTTCCCCGCCGCATGTCCTGCCTTACATGTCCTTTTCCAAAAGTTGCTAGCACAAGCTCTTCCATGAAATGTGAACTCTACATCTGGGTTAATATTCATTGATTAGAAACATATTTACTGGGCGGGGAGTGCTTATAGAGGAGGTGAAGTTGCTATTCTATTTAATGTAAAGTAACAATGCCCATTGTTGTTTTTTTTTAATTAGATATGTTACAGATTCATTCTATTATTAAATTAATCCAGCATGAAACAATTTTTGCTGGACTCAGAGAATAATATGTGCATCAGTAATTCAGAGACCCTGCTTCTCAGGAAGACAACAGTGAATTCCCAGCTCAGTTCAAAGCTCCGAGACAACAAATGAGGCTCAGAACTTGTAACAGAGCAGAACCCTATGGAACCTTCCCAGGGCAAACTCCTCCCTCATATCCTTGGCTTAGATCCTTTTTGAAGTGCTTAGATGATAGTATTGATGCACATTTCCTGAGTTGTTTCACAGATGCTAAAACCACCATCAAAGAGAAGAAATTAACTGCTTGATGGTCATAAGCACACAGCCCCCAGACCTACTGTCACCTAAGCAATGATAATGTTAAGCTCTGTGACGCTGCACTATTACCTCACCATCAATCGATCAGAGAATTGCACAAGCTGATCACATACCTTGGGACTCCAGTTCCTTACCTTGTTCTTAAAAATGTTTTGCTGAAACCCATCTAGGAGTTTGAGTGTTTAAGTACCAGCTGCCCTGACTCCTTCCCTGACACTTTGCAATAAACACTGCACTTTCCTTCACCACATCCTGGAGTCAACAGATTGCCTTTACTACTTGAGGGTGAGCAAACCAATATGTTTGACTCAGTAACAAAACCTGGGGAGTCTGGTTTCTACTGCAATGGCTTGGTTAATCCATGTAAACTTCACGAAGTGGTTAACATTCCTCATGAAGAAGCAGAGGCTAAGTGATTCAAAACAGATTAGTAAAATAAAGACAAGTTTCTCAGAATTCTTGGTATGCTCACTGGCAGAATTCCTATCTACCTTAGGACAGTCTTGCTCTCAAAAGCATAAAATTATAAAGTTCAAAAATCATAAATTATTTCCATATTTTGCTCAAGAAATATAGCAATTCTTATTTTGTTAAGAAGAAAAAAGGGGGGAATAAAACTCACACTATCAGAACTTTAATATTTGGACTTAGAATAAAGAAAAAGAAATATATAGTAAATCGTGATATATTTTAAATCCCTAATTACACATCAATCCCACCCCTTAAATACATTCTAGCACCAAGTAAATTGTTAAGACTGAAGAGTAGAAAGCAGCATAAGAGAAATTTGCTTTTCACATTATTAATGCTTTGTAATAAACCAAACTAAGTCAAAGCAACCTTCAGTTAATTCTTGTTAAATTCAGTCTCTACTTTTCTAATCAAACAAAAAGTTAAATCATTTCTAATAGAAAAGCTATTTTTAAAATGTCAAAAATGTTTTGTTATAGCACTGGTCGGCAAATGTTCGCAAGGATATTATGTCCAAATGTACTCATATAGAAATGGAAATTTCAAAATCGTCCTACTTTTTTACTCACCTTGGGCAAATTTTAATTTGCTGTGAATCCTCCCTATGGCCAACTCCCCGGAGGCTTCTATTTTTAAGAAAACATAGAAAACATTGATTTGTGTTTTTCCCCTACCCACTCCCTACTCCTCTGCAGACTGGGAACCCATGGAATACCAACTGTGTATTAACCAAGTGTGATGGGGAAGCTGTACTTATGAAGCTGACTTCAGTTTGCTGGCAGAAAAGTAGGAAACAGCAGTGTGTTGTGGTGCATACAAAGATGCCAAGTGGGTAAATGACAATGGAAGGGGGATATAAGGCCCTTACAATATGGATATTGTACGGGTCACAGATATTGATCAAAGAGCCACTGGGGAGATCAGAGAATTCTAACCAATCAATCTGGCAGTGACCTGGTCACCAAGGCTCAAAGGCTGGTGTAAAACCTCACACCTTGTTTAAGGAGATTACCTGAGGTTTCCCCTTTGTAAGAGGAATTACACTGGCAGAAGTGAGTGGCAGGACTGTGACAGTTGAGGGGACCGTGACCTGGGCGACGAGAGCTTTTTCATTTCCTTGTCAATTCTCTCTGCTTCCCACTGAGGCCAGAGAATATTTCCTTTCCCTCATCTCTCTATCCCGGTATCAAAAATTTGTGTTTACTTTCAGTTATGTTACATGGACAGCTTACAAGAGGTAACAGATGCTTGAACTTGAATTGAGGAAAAGAAGAGGAAAAAGACACATTTCCAAATGATTTTCATTTATATAATGAAAATAAAATTTTTACACAATCAACAGAAACACACCAAGTTTTTTTGCGAAAAATATTTTTAAATAAATTTTTGTCTTTTTTTTTTTTTACATTCTGATATACATATGTAACAAGGTTTATGGCACTGTAACCAGAATCAAATCAAAGAGGAAAAAAAAAAGGAAAAAGGTGGGAAAGAAAGTAACTGGTTTTGTTTAATTCCTTTCTGTCTCCAAGCTGGCAACTTTGCACTATTTGTCTATTTTTCAGCTGCCAGCTCTAACTCATTTGCACACTCAAAACACCATATTATTGCACAAGAAGCCAGTGAAGGCATATGGTATAATGGTCAGTTCCTTGCTATTTGAAAAAAAAAAAAAATCTCTTAAACACAGAGAGGGAAGAAAAGTAATCCAGAGTATGAAACACACAAAATCAACAGTATCCTTTGTCTCTTTAAAGAATGTGAAGGGTTCTTAGACCACTTAAGCTGCCCTGGTCTTCTCTTTGCACCAGTGAGCACAGCAGGGCTTGGTTTGGTTGGGTTTTTGTTTTCTGTAAGGACAGGTCAGGCAGATCCTAGGTCTTCATGATTCAATGTCTTTTCTACTTACTTTGGGTTCTTTTTAATTGGTTTAAAGTGTAGTATCTTCGGTCTATGAACCTGCACAGACTAGTTAATCATAAACTCTACAAATAGCTTAAAAGGAAAAGGGGAAGAAACGGGTTTTATATTTTTATTGTTGGCTTAAAAAAATTACTTCTTTAGACTCCCTGCTTTGTCAGTTGGTGGGAAGTAAATCTCAACAGCATCAAAAGTTAAATTCTTCTCACACTGGTTAAAAATAAAGTTTTTAAACAAGTTTGTTTCCATTCACAAACTTTACCCCCATCTAAAAAAAAAAAAAAAGAAAAAGAAAAAAAGAAAAGAAAGAATCCATACTCCTTCCTCTTCATCTCCTAAAGGAGAACAGTCATCCTTTCCAGCCAGACTGTGGTCACACAACGGTCTCCACACCCATCAGCTTTGGTGTAAGGATTCGCGGCGTCACCCCGTTGTTCAGGTCTTCCTCAAACTCCAGCAACTGCCCCATGAAGTTAAGGTTTGGGGAAATAATTGGTCGTTTGCCTTTGACAAATTTATAAGCATCAGTCATGGTCATCCGCGTGTGCTTCATCAAGTAAGCGATGACGATGGTGGCAGAGCGGGACACCCCCGCCTGACAGTGGATGAGCAGCCCCTTCCCACACTGGTGAGCTTCCTCTGGAATGAGGGAGAAAAGCGAGAGGTGCAGGGAAGGGGAAAGAGAGATGGAAGGAGAGAGGTTAACGTTTAACTGGACTTGATGATGCTATATTTTGTAGAGAAGGATGACATTAAAATGGTTTGGAAACTAAGGATAATTTTCTGTTTAATTGTGTCTGTTTATGTCACAACCTCCAGAAGTGGCTAAAAGCAACATGAGCTTGAATCAGAAGCTTTTATTTCTACATTTAGAGAGAAGGCTAGGTGAAACAGTCATTCACCATAATAGTGGACTTCTCAGGTGACGGTGGTCAGCTGAGGAACGAGCCGTGACTTAATCAGCCTAAATGTTAAACAAGGCGCTGGGTAAGCAGACCCTTCTGGTTAAGGATGTATATTCCCATTGTCACACTGTGTCATTTATCAAAACTAGTGTTATTAACAAAGTCTCTCCCACCTGTGAGAGAAAAAGCACTTCTTTTTTTATATTGTAGAACTGCTCTGTACAGGAACTAGTACAGATAAGAGTTTCTAAACAGACTGAGTTTCAGTCTTAGGAAATGCTGAAGGAGGTTAAAGGAACAAGACTAGAAAGTTCCTGTGTTCAGCATCTTACCCAAAAGCCCTACTGTTGCAGAACTAAAGACTTGCAGAACTCAGGCACAGGGTATCACCTGCATCTGAACTGTCCAGTCCTCTCACATCCATGCATGTTGTTCTAACATGGTAATGAGATGGATGATGGAGGAACTCGAGTGCTGGCTCAGAATCCAGGGCAACCAAAAAAATATAACACTTTAAAGGTTTTTGGATATATTAAAAACCCAAGAGAACAGCTTGGGCACTGTCTGAATGGATTCTTAGTGACACTTCTAAACTATTGGGTTGGCCAAAAAGTTCGTTCGAGTTCTTAGAGTATACAAACACCCAAACAAACTTTTGGCCAACCCAATAAAAGTCATCCCAAAGAGAGCATTCCTGAAAACTATACCAATTAGAAGACTGGGAAAGGAGTAGGTAAAGGAGAGCCACATGTTAACATAAACTACTTCTACTGGTTACCCACGCATAGATCAACAAAACAAACACTGTGCAAATTTTCAACTTAAAAATTCAGAGATTTGACTTACTTCTCATAAATAACAGTGTTTTACAAAAGCACCTCCCGTTTTCAATTTCTTCTTTTTAGCACACACTATTTAATGGCCTCCACCCCAAGATTGGGAAGCATGGGGGTAAAGAAGATGAGCCACAAAGGGCTAGGTCTGGCCGTGGTTCCACTTTGTCGAAGAACTTGCCTGAATTCTATAACTCCTCAGAGGCTCAATCCTCCTATCTGAACAAAGGGATAATACTAAACAGGTACAGGGGAATAGAGGAATAATATCAGCCAACGCAGGAATAATCAACTGTCATAATTAAATCCTAAACCTAGACTCTGCTTAGTTTACACCAGACTCTCTGTGAATGCTCTTACGTTTCTAAAATGGGTTGTGTTTTTCTTACAGCAAGACTGTAAGATTTCAGTTTACCCAGTGATATAACAATGAAAATTTAAAAATTGTGCCTGTGCAGAGTGTGATGTGGAACTGTTTCCAGGCTTTAATGCTATTTACTTTTTTTGGTTTTGTTTTCTTTCTAAAAAACCAGGTGAGCCTGAATAATTTATATGGAATGTGGGTGCTTTGATTGAAATCCTCTTAGACCCTAAGCACATCTTATGCCACTCATTAAATAGAAAACAATTTCTTAACTTCCCCCAACTGGAACTAAAACCAAAACTTGCACTCATGATATCGTATGTCAACCAGGAAGTTCCTCATCTACTTGATGAAAACTTTTCTCCTTTAGGGCTCAAGGTTTGCTTCAGATATCATTAATAAGGAACATGATAAAGAACGTAAGGTATCTTTCCATCCACAAGCATTATGCATTAGAACTACTGTAATATTTGACTTACAGAAAAATCCAAACAAATTTTCTGGCCAACCCAATAATAGAGCCTTGTAAACACTGCCCACGCTTCTGGCCCCAGTGTCTGGCCTTAGAGTCAAGAGCATTAGGCTCCGGTCCCTTCTCTAACACTAAATTCCCTGCAATCTAGGAGAAGTCACTTTACTTTTCTGAGTTTAGTGACCACTCAGAATTTCCTTCCAAACTGAACATTTCATAGCCCTGCAAAACCAGGCAAGATCAGCAAGAAAATGCCTGGGCCAAGTGACCAGAGCTGCCAACTCTACAGCAAATCTTCAATGGCTGATAAATCCAAGTTGGTGTTTTTTTTTTTTTCCTGACAAAGGAGCACTGACACGAGTACATTCTTCCTGAGACAGAGACCAGTGACAACCTGCTACAATATTTAGGAAAAGGACTGGGTCACTCTTTTGTAGTAAGAAAGACTGGAGTCACTTGAGAAAAAAAGTTTTTGAGTACCAGGTCCTCTCCAAGTGATCATTTAAGCCTTGCGACAGTCTGAGGCTTAGAAGCAACAAAAGTGAAAGCTGAGGCTTGGGGTTAGGCTGGTCATTGCTTCCCTGTGGAGAGTAAAGCCTGCTGCTGCTAGAATTTTCTCTCCTTGGGAATTACATGGGCTATACCGTTTGATCTTTCCTACTTCAATGAGCCTGGAGGAACTAAGGAAATCTAGTATCATCTCATGAGCACTCAACTTCACACCCTTTGGCTACCCAACTATGAAGAATGGAGAGACAAAGCAAACGGAAGGGGAATACTACTCCCCACTGCCCCCACCACCTTTGCACTGATGTGATACCTAAAGATGTTCACTACAGCACTATGTTTCTGAAAAATCTCCTTCAGAAAAGATCCTTCAGCAAATGCTACCTTGACCTCCAGCAGTGGCAATTAACTCAAGGTAAGGTAGACACAGATGAGCTTAGAAGCCCGTGTGGTACTTACAGCCAGTACTCAGCACCCGCAGGGCATTGGTTCCTGCATCCCTCTACTCCTGTGGATAAAATCCATGGATGTCCAAGTCCCTTTATATAAAATGGCACAGTACAATCAGCCCTCCATATCCTGCAGAGGTGGAACCTGTGGATACGGTGCTGTGCTGTGCTGAGTCGCTCAGTCGTCTACAACTCTTTGCGACTCCATGGATTGCAGCCTGCCAGGTTCCTCTGCCCATAGGGATTCTCCAAGCAAGAATATTGGAGTAGGTTGCCATGCCCTCCTCCAGGGGATCTCCCTAACCCAGGTCTCCCTCATCACAGGTGGATCCTTGACTGTCTGAGACACCAGGGAAGCCCACCAGAGGGCAGGCTATATTTAACTCCCTACAAGATGCCAAGAAATCTCAGTAGACCATATACCCAACGCACCTGTTTTGGCCACCAACTTCTTCCTTTCTACCAATTCTTTTGAGATGACGACATAGAACATCTCAATGCTGACCCCTGCCACTTTTTCACTGGGAACTGGAGACATGACGTGGTCTCACTGAATGGATTCCCAACCCAGTTGAATGACTGTATTTTGATAAACATGGCTCCAAAACACTTGCTGGGTTATGACTTAGAATACTCTGCACCAGGCGGGGGAGCCCAAAAACACTTCCGCGGAGCTTTTCTGCAACTCAGGCAGAAATCTTGGACCTGATATCAAAGCAAAAAAGCTGGAGGGAAAAAGGAAGGCAGAAGATGAGACTTCCCCGCGGGAGATAGTTACCGATGAACTCAAAAGCCTCTTCAAAGTACTGCCGCAGGTTCTGCTTGTTGCTGTCGGTGGCCGGCAGCCGCTTGTAGTTGAACAAGCCTTTCTCGTAGTGGTAGAGGGGCAGGTGGGTGGTGACGTTAATGACGTAGCCGATGTTTAGCCGCTGCATCGTGTCCAGGTCCTGAGCGTCCTGCTCGTTGCCAAGGAACAGGAAGGGCAAGATGGGTGTCAGCTCCGCGTTCTCGATGTCGGGGGTGCTGGGGATGGACTGAGGTAGCATGCTCGAGGCCGCGGACGCGCCGCCCCCCACCTCCCGGCACTCTTGGAGCTGGAGGGAGTTATCACAGAGGTTTTCATGGTTCTGCTTAAAACTGCTAAGTCCACCTGGAACACAAACACAGGAAGTGAGAATGAGTCCCTCCTCGAACTTCAGAGCTGGCGGAAGAATGAATGTGTGTAGTTCTTATTGCATTTTTTAGAAAGAAAATCAAAACACAAATGAAAGTCTGTTGGGAGACCCAGGACAAATTTTGGAGGCTTCGTGCAGTAAGTACTTTGGAATTGTGCCTTTTATACAAACCAGGGCATGTTCCCTTGGAAGGAGTTCCACGAAGCATCAGGTAATTTCATTAGCCACACATTTGATCTGCCCCTAAGAGTCATATGCTCAGTGGCCTATATACAGCCTTGCACTTTAGAAGCCCAGGATGGCACAGATGACTTCCTCGGGTGTAGAGTTTCTGCCAGTAACTAACTGGGTAGTGGAGGTGTGTGACTTGCACCCTTTGTAAGCTCATCTCACCCAGAAGGCCAAGTTTGCTCCCAAACAAGAGAGTGGTTATAAGCAAGGACCTTAGAAGAACCCAGATTATCTTGGTTATAATCCCAGTTCCACCACTTCCTGGGTCTGTGATCTGGATAAATTAATTTCTCTCTCGGCCTCAAATTCCCCATCTGTAAAATGAAGGTAATGGTATATACCTCTTAGTGTGATTAGAAATAGGCAATGGCACCCCACTCCAGTACTCTTGCCTGGAAACTCCCATGGACAGAGAAGCCTAGCAGGCTGCAGTCCATGAGAGCGCTAAGAGTCGGATTTGACTGAGCGACTTTACTTTCACTTTCATGCATTGGAGGAGGAAATGGCAAGCCACTCCAGTGTTCTTGCCTGGAGAATCCCAGGGACAGTGGAGCCTGCTGGGCTGCTGTCTATGGGGTCGCACAGAGTCAGACACGACTGAAGAGACTTAGCAGCAGCAGCAGCATACAGGGATCCATACAAAGTATGCAAACCTCCCCCTCATCAAATGCAGTATCATTTGTGGGAATGTATATCTTAAGGAAAACATCTGATCAAATATACCCAGCTAGATGCATAAAGATGTTCACTACAGCAGTATCTGTTTTCTAGAAAGGCCAAGTAAAAAACAAAAACATTTTTGAAAAGAGAAAAGTTGTCAGTCACCCAACTGCAATATTATGTAGCCATTCAAAGTTGTGAAAGGAATATGAAAGTAAAGACTATGTTTCTATTTAATATTAAGTGAAAAAAGCTGATTCAAAAATGTTCACCATCTACATGATCAAAAGCTAAAGAACCATGCAAAAAAGAGCACTAGTTTAAACTAGGAAAAGTATGGATTACAGTCTATTGCTTAAACATTTTTCTTTAATATTTGTTAGATGTGTTTGTGGGGAAGCTCAAAGGATTTTTATGAAGGTCAAATTACACAATGTACATGTAAGGGCTATGAAATCAGAGTTGACAGTATCACCTACTCAGCGAGCCCTAATTCTTATCAATCAGATACACTCTGGCCTTGCCTTTGAACACAGGCAGAAGCTGGAGATCTCCTAGAAGCTGAAAGTCACCAGAACACATTTACCGCTCCCCCTCTCCTCCAGACAGACGCCTTACTTCTCTCTTGATAGTTTGAGGAGATAAGAGAGGAAACATAAGTGTGAACAGGATATGGTTGTGTTAAAATAAATAAAGGAAGTCGAACTGTTCACCAGTTTCTGAATCTATGTCCTTCTCCATTTCTGGTCTCATCTCTGCCAACCACATCAAGAAGCTCCAGGCTGTACCCCAGACCAAGTCTCAGCGCTGTTCACAGCCAGTGCACACAAGTTGTAATAACCCAGGAAATCATTATTTTCATTAAGAGGCAGCCATGACTCAAAGATGATTTGAAAGGAGTAGTATCATGACCATCTGTGTCTAAACCTATTTGAAAAGAAAAACAAGAGCTACAGATTTATTTTAATTAATTTCTAGAATTAAACTCTGCCTTTACATCTTATTAGTTTATTCTGCTATGAAATAACGATTAAAATAAAAAGTTTGTCTGGATCCAAAGGGATCATTTTTCAAGCAGACGGAAGAAATGGAGATTACCAGAAAAAACTTCATTAGTGAATATACCTAAACAAGAATTTGAAATTACCGTCACCAACACAAGCTCCACGACAGAGACTGTAGAGTTATTTAGAAGTCTGCTCAGCTTTGGCTCCATAAAATCCTACTAA
The DNA here is from genome assembly GCA_006408675.1 of Madoqua kirkii. Classification (NCBI taxonomy): domain Eukaryota; kingdom Metazoa; phylum Chordata; class Mammalia; order Artiodactyla; family Bovidae; genus Madoqua; species Madoqua kirkii. Next base: position 23,635 of record SJYC01000892.1, read on the forward strand.
ACAGTTCCACACCAGTTCTGTGATGGGAACCTAATTCACTGTTTTTTTTTCCTTAAGAAAAAGACAGTTGTTACACTTTTCCATATAAGATGAGAGGACAGGACATCAAAACAAACTCAAAAGAAGTCTTTAGGGGGTAGGTGGGGGGGATACTTTTCTGTGTTCCTATTTAGGGTACTCAAGCTGTAATTTGTCTTAAAAGCAGCTAGTTTGGAAAAAAAAAAAAAAACTGCATGCCAGAAAACCACACACACAGAAAAAAAGCAGCGTAGAGCTTTTTAAAATTCTGTCTCTACACCTCCTTCCCCAATGACATCAGCTGGAGACTCCCCACCTGCCCAGTTGCCATAGCAGTTACACAAAGACATACAATGACATCAGTTGGCATGATATCAGCTCTTTGAGTGCAAACAATACAAGAAGAACTACTTTGTTTAAGGCCTTTGGTGCAACTGTGTTCTGGGGAGCCAATGACGTAATGCTAACAGGTGGCATGAGCCTTCCATTTGCCTAATGGGGGGAAAAAGCCCATGGGGGAGGGGAAGAGAAGGAATTGGAGACAGACAGACACAAAATGCTCAGGATCCCAGGGGGTGTTCATGTGCGAAATTATGTGTATGTTTAAGCCATGTGGGAACTCTGTTCATCGAATCTTTGGAGGCAGAGTAGACAGAAAAGGAAATATTCTAATTCACACATATTAACTAGACAAGGAAATGCTCATTGAGGGATATGAACAAACAGTCTGTTCAACTGCCAGTCTGCTGACCAACGTCAGCATCAGTTCTCCCTAAGAGTCATGCACAGCAAGATACTGCAGTTAAAGAACTCTGAGGATGGTGCTTACAGCAAAATGAACCGGTAGAATCTTATAGTAGTGGCTTTGAGAGAGATGTCTGTAGGGAGGACTGTTTTCTTTCTCAGGGTTTTGGAAGTGAAGGGAAGGAGGGCTCATGTGGTTCTCTCTTCCAACGACTTTCCCTCCACCCTACCTCACTACATCCCACAGAAGCTGAACAGACTGGTCACTTCATGAGGAGCTTTGATTATTTTGTATTTGTTAGGACAACATAGGAGCATTACAAGATGACAGCTAACAACTGAAGAGGAGGCAGTGTAGCATGGTAGTTAAGA